>JAQFVV010013313.1:0-105000 GCA_028023455.1 Epiperipatus broadwayi
TATATATAAATATTTAAGTTCCAACCAGTAACCACCTAAACATTCACAGTAAAATATAGTAATCAATATTTCTCACTGCTGTCAAGATAACCTTCACACCTTTTAATAGCAAGAATGGAATTACCAAATTACATTGATATTTAATTAATTTTAAAAGTCCCATGTTTTAAAATATAAAAATTTAAAATTGAGAGAATAAAATGTAAAAACTAAAGAGCAGGGGGGAGAGGGAAATTATTATTAAATAAAATTAACTGTAGACACTTTTAAAAAAATAATATTTTTTTTGTTTAAAAGAAGAAAAAATGTAATAAAAAGATTATTTAATATTCTTTAAATAATTTATAATAAAATATAATAATAAAGAGATTTTGTTTAGTCTTATAATAAAATTATTAAATATATGTGTGTGTATGTAATTTTTAATAAAAAATAGAAGCAAAAGCTGATTTGATTTCACAAGACTAAGGAAGCTGCTGCTAATAAAGTTTTTCATTGTTTAAAACAGTATAAATAGCTCAACATTTTATTATTCTGGGGATGACTTCCTCATTTTAATAAAATATTTCTTGAAGTAATATCTCTAAAAAATGTTGCATTGTTAAAACTAATGTGGGGTGCAGTCAACTGAATCCGCTCTATGCATCTAAGATCTGCAATTAGTTTGGGAAGTGATCATGTTTATATAGACTAAATGAACAACAGAGTGTATGTACATCAAACCAGCCATGAAAATCATACTATGTCACAGGAACTATGGAGGAGTCATTTACCGGATGTAAATAAGTTAAAAATAATTCTATTATGCTGTTTCCATTGTATTAAAAAATCCTAGGTAATTATTGACTTTGATATCTTAACATTCCCGATTTCTTCTTAAAATAAAACTAGACTTTATTAAAAGAACTTTGAACTTTATGAATTAATCTTTTAAAAATAAAACTTTAAACTTCAAAAGATAATATTTTGTGATAATAAAATAAGTAAAATCAGCTTCTATTATCAAATAATATTTTAAAACAAATGCATGCACGTGTGTGTGATTTGTTTTAAAAAAAAGAAATAAAATATAATGTAATGTGTATACTTTATTTGCTAAAGTAATATATTAAAATGCTTTATTTTAATCTTTAAAAAAGAAGTGTGTGTGTTTTCTTATAAGATAAAATGATTAATTTATTTTAAATAAAAAAACACTTAAATTATTTTTCTTAAAATATTTATGTTTATATTGATATGTGCGGGTGAGTATAAATATTTATTTTCTTAATAAAAGTAGGAAGAAGAAATCTAATTATTGATAATAGTGTTTCAGGAATAGATTCATTAATTTAAAGATATAAATATTTTGGCATTCAGTATAATGTTATTATTATTGGTTTTAAAGGATTGAAGTATTATTTTGAATGGTTCGGGGAATTATTTAGTTTTTTTAAAAAAAGTAATAGTAGCTTCGAGGGGGCATTTAAGATACCTTTTGTTTGTTTATTAGTGGGTGGTTGGAAACCGATTGAGCTAGCAGGGATTTTTTAGGTACCAAATTATGCTGTTCAGATAGACATGCTAATTCTAATGTAATTAGCTGGGGCCTAATGGATTTTCTTTTTTTAAAAATAAAATAAAGGGTTTATTTGGTCAGTGTATATTTGGTAGTCAAGCATTGGGTTTTATTGGTAGTTTCCTACTGATGATAGTTGACACTACCTGAAAATCAACCTCTTTCTTGGAGGAAAGTTTAGGAAGACAAAGTAAATAAAATATTAATTGATATTTTTTGTCGATAAATGTTGTTTTCCATATTTAATTGGTAATTTTAGTTGGAGTTGAGAGGTGGTTGATTCATTCGGCATGTCAACATGGTGCAAAACTAGATGTTTTGAGTGAAATAACCGACATAAGTTGTGTGGAGGGGTATACAGTGCATTAACGTAGATAGTTGGACGTTTATTAGGTGCAGTAATATGGCCCAAAATTTGACATTTTAAGTGGAGGAACTGATGGAAGTTGTAGTTTAGAAGGGCCTTCAGCACATTAATGTGGATAGTTGGTTGTTTATTAGGTGCAGTAACGTGGCCCAAAATTTAGTTGTTTAAGTGATCAGACCGTAGTTGAATGGTCATTTGGCACATTAACATAGGACCAATGCAAAGGACAGTTGGACGTTGATGTAGAGATTTATAGAAGCCTGAAAATATTCATAGCAAATGATAGGATTACTATAAAACATAGTTGGGAATTTATTTGGCAAATCGATGTGTCTTGAAATTGGTTGTTTAAATAGAATAAACAATTTGAACTGTAGTTAGTTGTTTAGTTGGTGGATGAAAGTTGACCATGGTTGATATAGGGGATATTTGTTAAAAAGAAGCTTAAGAAACGTATTGGTAGTACTTGTATTTTTTTTCTCAAACCGGCTAGTTTTAGTGTATTATAAAAGGTTGATTTTCATGGAAGTTAGAATGTAGAAACATATTTTTTTAAGATAGAAAAGAAAACCGCACTCCGAATGAGGAAGATAGATGAACATGAAGCATAGAATTAGAAATAAGAGGGTGGAGGTTGACTGTATATACGTTTGGAAATTTAAAATGTTTTTGTGTGTGTGTGTTTGGTTAAAATAATGCTAGATAGATTGGATAGAAAGAAAGAGCCACCTGACCGATTATAGAATAGAATTATACTAGGATAAAAATTATAGTGAATAAATAGGAATACAGTGTACAGTTAAACAAAGGTTAAATAAATAAAACTAGATTATTTATAGGTTTAAATTCTGGGAAAACTAAAATGCTCAGAATATTTTAGTTTCGGAGGAGGTATGAAGATAAGGTACCGAAGTACGTTGATATTTAATTAATTTTAAGAGTTCCATGTTTTAAAATATAAAAATTTAAAATTGAAAAAATAAAATGTAAAAACTAAAGAGCAGGGGGAGGGGAAATTTATTATTAAATAAAATAAACTGTAGACACTTTTAAAAATAATAAGATTTTTTTGTTTAAAAGAGGAAAAAAAAATTTGTAATAAAAAGATTATTTAATATTCTTTAAATGAATTTATAATAAAATAATAAAGAGATTTTGTTTAGTCTTATAATAAAATAATTAAATATATGTGCATGTGTGTATGTAATTTTTAATAAAAAATAGAAGCAAAAGCTGATTTAATTTCACAAGACTAAGGACGCTGCTGCTAATAAAGTTTTCCATTGTTTAAAACAGTATAAATAGCTCAACATTTTATTATTCTGGGTCTGACTTTCTCATTTTAATAAAATATTTCTTGAAGTAATATCTCTGAAAAATGTTGCATTGTTAAAACCAACATGGTGTCCAGTCGACCGAAGCCGCCCTATGCATCTAAGATCTCAATTATTTCGGTAAGTGATCATGTTTATATAGACTAAATAAACAACAGAGGGTGTGTAGTCAAACCAGCCATGAAAATCATACTATGTCACAGAATCTATGGAGGAGTCATTTACTGGACAGAAATGACTTAAAAATAATTTCATTATGCTGTTTCTGTCGTATTAAAAAATCCTAGGTAATTATTGACTTTGATATCTTAACATTCCTGATTTCTTCTTAAAATAAAAGATAGACTTTATTAAAAGAACTTTGAACTTTATGAATTAATCTTTTAAAAATAAAACTTTAAACTTCAAAAGATAATATTTTGTAATAATAAAATAAGTAAAATCAGCTTCTATTATCAAATAATATTTTAAAACAATTGCATGCCCGTATGTGTGATTTGATTTTAAAAAAAAAGAGAAATAAAATATAATGTAATGTGTATACTTTATTTGCTTAAGTAATATATTAAAATGCTTTATTTTAATCTTTAAAAAAGAAGTGTGTGTGTTTTCTTATAACATAAAATGATTAATCTATTTTAAATAAAAAAAACACTTAAATTATTTTTCTTAAAATATTTATGTTTATTTTGATACATGCGGGTAAGTATAAATATTTATTTTCTTAATAAAAGTAGGAGGTAAAAATATAATTATTGATAATAGTATTTCAGGATTAGATTCATTAATTTAAAGATATAAATGTTGTGGCATTCAGTATAATGTTATTATTATTGGTTTTAAAGGATTGAAGTATTATTTTGAATGGTTCAGGGAATTATTTAGTTTTTTTTAAAAAAAGTAGTAGTAGCTTCGAGGGGGCATTTAAGATACTTTTTGTTTGTTTATTAGTGGGTGGTTGGAAACCAATTGAGCTAGCAGGGATTTTTCATGTACCAAATTATGGTGATCAGATAGACATGCTGATTCTAATGTAATTAGCTGGCACCTAAGGGAATTTCTTTTTTTAAAAATAAAATAATGTGTTTATTTGATCAGTGTATATTTGGTAGTCGAGCATTGGGTGTTATTGGTAGTTTGCTACTGATGATAGTTGACACTTTACCTGAAAACCAACCACTTTCTGGGAGGGAAGTTTAGGAGGACAAAGTAAATATAATATTAATTGATATTTTTTGTCGATGGTTGTTGTTGTTTCCCATATTTAATTGGTAATTTTAGTTGGAGTTGAGAGGCAGTTTGTTCAATATATATATGATAATTAAGATGATTTATAAATAAATTACTGATTGCTTTTTTCGTATTTAAATAGCATGTGTTTAAATTCCATAAATATAAATTATCTGATCTGCATATTAATTCAATTCCATGTTCATTTAAATGGAAGTAGTTATTGTTCTATGTGATTTCGCTAGGTATTTCAATAATGTGATATTATGTAGCAGCCATTATCATATCATATTAATGAAAATATTTTCAAATTCTATTAACACTTAGACATAAAGTATACATCCCTATATACTTCCTGAAAGTATTGTCAGAAGATGCCCAAATAACTTCAACTATATAGCAAACTGATCATTACAATATACATATATTGTTTATCATTTTCAACACGTCAATCTACTGCAGGATTGTGGTCTCTCCAAGTTCAATCATCTTCTTTGATCTCTAGAATCTCTTGATATCACTCCAGCTCCCTTCCTTATTTCATCTATCCATTTGACTTCGGGACTTTTATTAGGTCTTTCACTGTCTTTTGAAATTCAGTATATGATTTAAACCATTCATCTGTTATCATCTACTCTAAAAATATTTCCAGTCCAACTCCACTTAGTTTTTTAATTCTTTCAGTGATGTTAGTAACATCTGTTTGTTCCTTCACCCATGTATTTTATTTTTGATCTTTTCTTTGTTACTTCTACCATATATCTCAATATAAATTGTTGAGTGGTCTCTAGATTGATATTCTATTAAGTGTACAAGTCTCAGATCCATAGGTAAGAACCGGTAACTCACATTTATTAAAGCTTTCTTCTAAAACACTTAGGTATATTTTATTTTATTATTAAGTTATTTATACCAAAACACTCCAACTAAATTTAATTCTATAATTAATTTCATCAATTATGCTTCCATATGTACTAATAATCTGACCAAGATATAATTAGTTATTAACTTCTTCTAATTCATCATTATTAAATTTTATTTTCTTCTTTGAGAAAATCCATTGAACATTACTTTAGTCTTTTTACCATTTATCTTTATTCATACTTACTTTTATATCATCTCTTGCAACAATTCCTGGAACTCAAAAACATTATTTACAAAAACAACTATATCATAGTAATATCTAGATGACTTAAATAATCTCCATTTACTTTTATTTCCTTAGCTTACCATTTTAATCCATAGAATAATTTTTGCAAAACTGCTGTAAAAAGTTTAAAGATATGAAGTCACCCTCTCATACATCTTTTTCAATGTTAATATTTTTAGTATCATTATATAATCCAATTATTTTGTCTGTATTTTTAAATGCTTTTATTGAAGCTAAAAAATCTGTTTGTTTGTTGGTAGGTTAGTTTGCAAACATTTAATTGTTTTTTTTAATTAGAAATAAATTTTGAAATTGAAATTTAATACATTTAAATTTGAAATTTGGTATACAACTGATTAGTATGAGGATAATCCATATGGGATACTAATGTTTTTCACAGGTTGCCTAGTTTTTTAGATATAAAATAGAGAGTGAAAAAATATTGAATATTTTTGATATTTCAGTTTAAGTATTTATATTTTAACTCTCATTTGTTTTAATTAATATTTTCAAGAGTGGTGGTATAAATAATTTTTATAAAGTAGTGAGAAAGCTTGTTTATATTATAGTTTTGTTAATATTTTTCTGCTTAAATTTTTTTATCAAATAAAAAGGAAAAATGTCAAACAATTTTATACAGAAAAATTACTTACTGATTTCTTATACATATGTATTATGCACACATACTAAATATGATTTATACACAAAAAATATACATATTAATTTGCTTTAGAAATATCTAGGGATATGTGTACAATATATGTATGAAAGTGATTAAAAGTAAAATATGTAACTTATTTACTATATAGTCTGGTAAGCTTTTTTTTTAAATAAAAATTTCCAATCCCAAAGCAAAAATGTCAAATATCTTGCACTTAAAATATTGTTTCATATTTTTAATTATTTATTTACATGCATATAATTATGTACACATACTAAATATGATATATTCATAAGAGATATACTTTTTAATTAATAAAAAAATATCTAGTGATATATACAAAAGGGACCCAAATATAACTGAAACTTTGTAATAAAAATTGTATATTTATTTTAGATGTTGTAAATTGAATACCTTTAAAAGTATAAACCATTTAATGCAATGTACTAGTCTAAATCTGTTTGTCACTTTTTAAAGAAGTCTGGAAACATTTGAAAAGTGATGCATTTAAACGTTACTGTCATTTTACCCCCAGTTATAAGTCTACAAAAAAATTGAATTTTTTTTTCAAGAGACTAAAAAATATCACATGAAAAGAGATCAAGTGAACATTGCTGATAGATATGATAGGTCGTGCTGAATTTAATTATGTCTTTCATACTCAAGGCTTTGAGAGATGAGACTCAGTTGGGATGGAGTTTTGCCTCTTTTCTTTGCAACAAAATGGGATGTTTCCATTTTATCACATCACATAATGTTTCAGAACTTGCAGATAAAATGCCTGATAATAACAAATTAAATATGAGAGAAAAAGTTCATCTGTGTTAAAAATAAGCAGCACTATTTTGACTTCACTTGCAATGCTTTTTGGGAAAGTGGTAAATTTAACATTTCAGTTAAATCACTCATAAACTTGTTTTTCACATGATTAGTTGCTCATAATCTGTTTCAAACATTAGATCATTTTCCAGTGTGGTTTTCTACAAACAAAAACAAAATTTTACATTGGTTCAATAATTCAACCATTATAAAAATGACAAAAATGCAAATTGTACTTTACAAAAAATGTGATATGTGGCAGTAAAATTTCACATGGTGATGTCATTTGGCAGATTGATGCAGAATGGTTTCTGCAATAAATATGTAACTGCAAAAGTATATACTACAACAAGCACAACAACCAGAGAATGATTCCATTTATTTTTGGATCCTCCCTTATATATGTTACCTATAAGTGACTAGTCAATTTAATGTAACATATAGCTTTACATTTTTATTTGTTGTGTGAATACTGAAAGATTAAAAATAATTGAGATAACATTTTTATACAAAATGACAAATGTCTTTTTATAATTTCCAAATCCAATGCATAATGGAAAATCATATCCATTGGTCTGTTTAAGCTTTTCTCAATACTTGGATATGATCCACTCTACTAAAACCACTTTTAAGTCAAACTTGTTTTTTTTTTTGTTTTGTTTTGTTTTTTGGGGGGAGGGGGTGCATAAATTCTCAAATTTACTCTAGATGAGTTGTAGTAATTATTTCAATAAAAAATGTATAGAATTGATAAAAGATTGACAAGTCTGTAATTTTTAATATTTTTTTATCATCTTTCTAAATATTAATATTAATAGTGCATTCTTCTAATCATTTCATTCATCTTTATCAATTAAACATTTGTATATAACATTGCAAATATTTTTTTCTATTTTTTTATTTGTTTCTTAAAGATATCAATTATAATTCCATTATCTGGAGCTTTTGTCTTCTTTATAAATTTAATTGCATGTCTCATGTCTTCATTTAAACTCCTGGGTAATTCAGAAGATATTGTAATTGTAGAAAACACATTTCCTTGTTCTTTATTGTGATATAACTCTTGATAGAACACATTTAAACATTTGATGATATCATCTTTTTTTTAGTGATAATTATATCTTTTTTTTTTCATATTGCAGAATTACGTTTTCTACCAATACCAACATATTGTTTTACACAAAGGCTAAACTCTCCATGCAGTAGTATCACTCAATGCAAGTCAAAGTAATCAATGAATGTAGAAAGGTTTGTGCATAATATACCTATCTAGTGCCTATTCATCCAATATTCCATCCAATATTGGATGAATAAGTAAAGATAGGGATTTTACACACAAACGTTCCTGCATCCATTAATTACTCTGGCTTGAACTGATTGACACTACTGTATGGAGAGTTTATTCTTTATGTAAACAGCTTGTGTAAACATAAACAATGCTGATCGTGTGACGATTAGTGGTGTTGTTTTGCACTTTTGAGACTTTTATTTTTTTCTATAGCTTTCCTTACTAGTTGATAATTATATTTTTTTTATATCATTATCAATTTTTTTACATAAATTTACAAAATTCAAGTTATTCAATCCGTCTAAATGCATCATTTTTATATATCTTCATGTTCCTCTTTTGCTTCACAAAATGTCTTTTTCAATAAAATTTTTATTGGTCAATTGCTGTTTTTTTGTACCAACTATCTTTATTGCAATTTTTTTTTAATGTATCAGTTATCATCATAATGATTTCATTCAAATTTGAATCTTGTTCAAAATCTATTAATATTTGAAAATGATTGGCATGTTCTAGTTTAAATTTTTTGGAATATTTCTAAAAATTTGGAATGTCAACTGTGAATATTGTTTTTTTTTTAATAATTTTTGTATCTCTGATTTTGCTTTAACATGTATCTTAAATTTCACTAATCAATGATCACAACTGAAAAATTGGAAAAAAAATAATTTAAATTTATTTTTATAAATACCTAACTAAATATTAATTTATGTTATGTCCATTTTATGCTTAGGAAGTAATTCTAATGGTTATAGTTAATAATCCATATTTTTTATGCTAAGGAAATAAGTCCACCATTAATAAAATATACTCAGAAAAAAACAGTAAATATTTTTTTTAATTACAGTGCAGAACTGAATAGGTATTATATAAGATCATGAAGATAATTTGATTAAAGTACATAAATTCATCTCAGGAATGTGGTAGTTAGTGAGGGAGAAAATAAGTGCTTTAGTGCTATGTTTACATTTAGTTGTGGTTAACAGGTAATTTAAGTTGAAGTGACAGCCTTTCAGGCCAATGTAATTAACCATAATTTCTAGAATTTTCCATAACACTGCCATTACTAAACCATAATATAAAAAGAATATGTTTAGAACATTTATTCATATAATATTAAAATGTTTTGCTTAATTTACATTAAATATTTAAATAAAATTTGTTAAAGCAACTAATTACAGCCTTTACAAGGTGAGGTTCATTCGGTATATTAAGTTTAATTACACAAAACACATATCTTGCCTTGACAATAGTTTGAAATTGTTGGTTGTTATTGATATTGGGATTGTCTAATTGCTGACTGATTTTTAATAATTAATATAATTTGGATAATAGTGCACTTTCTTCAAATATTATAGTGAACATTATTGAGCAGTTAATAAAAACTACTTGGTAATAATTCACACTATTAAATGAATAGATTTCTAATTTGTTTTTTCCTAATTGAACTCACTGTTTTGCACTGAACATATCTATTTTAACTTATTTTATAGTATTTTGTGGTGTTAATAATCCCAACATTTTAAATATTATAACTTTAACTAGCACTGTTTGCAATTTAATTAAGTTTACAATACTTACTTAATGCTTACAAAAATATGATTTAAAAGTATGGATGGTATTGCTATTACTATATAAGTCATTTATAATTATAAATGCTAATATTAATTTATGGGTTTTATGTAATGTGCTATATTTATACAAAACTAAATTTGAATCTGATGTGTAAAACACACACATATAATAAGGAGCAAATATTTTTAAACAAGCTTATTTTATTATTATTATTTAATTATTTATTATGATAAATGCTTTAAGAGAAAGCATTCAATTCTTTATCTATGATTGTCCCCATTTCCAGACCAGTTTTGAGTTATGGCTTGCTTCAGTGGGGAGCAAGGACATGAGATTCAAAAATACCAACTCTAACAAAGCATTTATCTAATATTTAATTATTAAGAAGATCTGAAATTTTCAAACATCTAAGGTCTTCAAATTCAGTTCTCCAACTAAAATAGCAATATGGACCTCCCCACTGAAAAGAGCCATAGCTCAAAATCGGTCTGGGGATAGATAAAGATTTGAATGCTTTGTCTTATAGCATTTATCATTTTAAAAATGGTACTAATCAGTTGGCCATGACAGTCACTTGATGGCATTGTTTCTTTGCTAAAAACACACAATTATATTATCCAGGATCAGCTATTTTTAAAATAGTTTTATATTTTTTTTGACTTTTATTAAAAACTTTCCCCAATTTGTCTGACTTTTATTAAAATATTTTTACATTTTCTCCACCTTTTTTAAAAAAAATATTTTGACATTTGATACGACTTTTTTACTAATATTTTGACATTTGCTAGGTATTTTGACATTATTATAAATAATTTATGATACAAGATTTTATTCAAATGTTTGTACATTTTTTTTCCAAAAATGGCAAAATAGATATTGCATAATACAAATAAAGCCCAAAAAAATCATTGTATAGTTGCTGTATTTTAAAAACAAAAAAGAAAACGAAAGTTGAAAACGCCAAAAGTTTTGATTTTATTTAAATTTTTTTGGGGAGATGGGAAAAAATACTTTGTAATCACTGAGACAAAGGATACAGACAAAAGTTATTTTTGATTTATTTTTATTTTTACAAAAAGGGTAATAAAAATTGGGGTTAAAAATAAAAGTTTTAGTATATTAGCAGTATACAAATAAAGGTGAAACAAAAATCACCATATAACCAAAAAACCAAAAAAAAAATTTTTTTAACAAAAAAAAAAAAAAGAAAGTTGAAAAAGTCAAAAGTTTTGATCTTATATTTTTTTTTTTGGGGGGGGGGTGACAACTAATTTGTCATTACTGAACAAACCAAGCTTATGATTTCCAAAACTATGTGCAACCTTAGATACTTTATTTGTCTCATAATTTAAATGACTTTTCATGTGAGTTCTGAAAAAAGGTGCTTGGCCATTACCTTTACAATTTTTTTCATCTTTCAAAATTTGTTGGAAGGTGGCAACAGTCTTACAATTATTAGTATCAAATACTATGTCAGGTAGGAATAAAATCTTTAATTTGAATGCATACTACAACAGTTGTTGCTACTTGAATTCCTTACACTCTCGCATCATGTGATAGTGAGCTGTCAAGTGTGCATATTTCCATAGTGCTGCAATGCACATTAGCAGCTGTAATATTAGTGTGCAACACCATATAGGCCTGCAGTAGCTAATATGAATTTTTCTAATCCATGCTGTTACATAGGCCATAAGTTTCTCTGCAAAAGCACAGAAATATTGGGCCATTCAAATGCCATATTTTGGGATTTTTCACAGTGAAACAATGTCACCACGTGACTGGCCTGACTTATCAATTAGTACCAAAAATAAAATAAAAAAACAATAATAAAATAAGCTTGTTTGTTTAGAGTTGATATTTTTGAATCATGTTCTAGCTCCACCCTGAAGAGAGCATAACTGGAAAACATTATGGGGATAGACACAATCATAGATAAAGATTTTAATGCTTTTTTTTGTAGCATTTCTCATAAAAAATAATAATAAAATAAACTTGTTTAGAAATATTTGCTCTTTATCAAATATCGTTAATTAGAAGCTATATAGGTCACATGATTTATAACTTGTATATATATATATATGTGTGTGTGTGTGTGTGTTTTGACATATATATCTTATGTAATTTAAACCAACTATTTTGATCATTAAATAGTTATCTAACAACATTTATCACTGATTAGTGTTAATTTTTTTCTGTGTTTTTCTATGAAAACTTGTTAGAGAAAACTTGTCCTCATAGTAAATTATTTTATGGCTGTTTTTCCGTGTGAATTGTTTATTTAAAACCATCTACGATGTATTACATAAAAAAGGTTTCCAAGAATGTAACACAATTAACATAAAATTGCTAACATTGTCAAAGATTACTTAATGATCTTAAATTTTGTAAAAAAAAAATATCAATTAAAAAAACTTAATTGTCTGTTTAAAGAAGCCTTTAGCTTTCTTAGCTTTTAAAAAAAAAAAAACACTAATAGCAGTATTAATGTTACCAGCACATTTTTACATTAATTTCTAGAGTTAAAAACGCTTTAATGTAATCTTTTCTTTTTTTTTTTGCAAATTTATACATGCTACATATATAAATTATTATAACAAATATAAAAGTGTTGCGTGTTTATTAACAAGGTGCATAATTTTTTTTGCAGTAAAATTCAAAATTCACTACCTATTAAAGCAGGTGGTTAAAAGTGAGTTTCTATCTATCTCCTACTACAGAATGAATAAATTTACACATTTTATTTATTAAATTATAATTTGAACACAGGATAAGTTAAATTCCTGATTTCATCATGATGAACAAAAGTTGGCTTATATAACAATAAGTCTAAGCATAAGTAGACCCATTTTAAAATAATGCTCACAGGTGAGTGCACATAAATTCCTAAAAGCGCAAGACCAGAAATTAGTCACCTTATTTATATTATATGCATAGCTTGTGCTATATATAGACGATTTATAATAATGATATTAATAATAATAATAATAATTGTTAAATGGGAATATATATATATATCAATGTTGACAGCCATATAATAATCCTGTATTTTAGTTAATAACTAAATTTGTTGTACAATTCAAATGACCTTCCTTTGTTGATTTGAAATTAGTGAACCTTATTACTATTACATTGTAAAATAATAATAATAATAATAATAATAATAATAATAATAATAATAATAATAATAATAATAATAATAATAATAATAATAATAATAATAATAATAATAATAATAATAATAATAATAATAATAATAATAATAATAATAATAATTACAACAACAACAATGATGACAACCTACTTCTATTTTAAACAAATCTTTACTTAAAATTGGTATTGTTTTTAGCATGACACATATTTAGTTTACTAAAAAAAAAGATTTAATTTGACAAAACAAAATTATTATTTTGAAAAAATTTATTATTACATATATATTTTATTAAATAAATTTATTCCTTTTTAAAACTGTTTTATTACACATACTGCGTAATTTAAGGTTGAATATGTATAATAACCATTTTTTTCTTCTTTTATATGGCATTAAACATTGCTTTATATTCTTTGAAAGTAATTTTCTTTCATTGAAAAAATAAACATCAAGAACTTTTGAATCAATAAAGAAAACTTCAAAGAACATGTAAAGTGAATGAAAAGTTAAAATCTCATGTTGTTTTTTATCTGCAATGAATCAGTATTTTTATCTTAATAAGTCATTATGCAATTTTTGCTTTTAAACCTAGTGATATTAAATAAATTTATGTTATTTATAATTTTATAACCATTATTCTAAATATGTTCATAAATTATTTATCGTATATATATATATATAATTTCAAAATTGTAAAATATCTAAAAAGAGACTACATATGAGATGGATAGATAAAATTAAAAAATGTGTGGAAGTAATGTGGAGAAAAAGACTAAAAATCAAAAAATATGGACTGAACCTGGAGTGACCTTTATCCTGCAGTGTATTCATAATGTTGAAAATGATGATGATGATGATACATTCACACATGCACAAACATAACAATTTAATTTAAAATGTCAAATTTTTTGTTCAGACAACTTTGAAATCAATCATTAATAACATATGTAATGTATAAATATATAAATAACAGTAACTTTTAGTTTTAAAAAAAAAAAGTAATAAATAATTTGCAGAAACATTTTCATTTCTGCTACATAACTTTTGCAACTGCTTTAACTTATAAAATAAATACACTTAACTCCTATAATGCATTACTTCATGTTATTATTTTTAATGCTATAAAATTTTGCATTAGTGTCTTGTCTGTTAAAGAAATTATTTCTCTATTAATTTTTTCCTGGTATGGAACATAACATTACATCATCACTGTCATGTTTTTTAGTGTTTGTTGATTTTGTGTTTACTTGTAACAAAAGCTGCAACTAAATAATATTGATTTTTTTTAATTAAAACTTTTTAAGATACCATTATTACCAAATAACTTTATTTATATATGAGTGGATGATCTATGAATAACACCACAGATTGGAATTTTTTTATTTTTTCACCCAAGTACTAAGTATACATAAAATATTTTTTGAGGTGTATATTTTTTTGTTAATCTCTAAAATAAAAATATATTTTTTTATAGTTTGTTTACATTTTTATGATTATTTTTGTAAAATGTTTGTATAATATTTATTTTTCACAAAAACAATGTGGTACGATTTGGATTTTATTTTAAATTATTTTTTTTTAAATGGCAAGTCATGAGAAATTAATAAAGTATGATTGCCACTTGTAATTGGCTGAAAAAATTCTGTAATATCACATCTAATTTATTTTATCATTATTTAAACTTTCACCCACATTACCATGGAAATCTTCAGATAGAAAAATTCAGAAAAAAGTTTTTTTTTTTTAAAAAAAAATCCATATATACAGCCATCTATTGAGATGTTTTGCTAATTTTCTTTTTAAAAAAATTATAAATGTACATAGTTTTAAAATATTGAAATCAAAAGAGACCAGTATTATCAAATAGCAGGAAATCCAAAGAGTTTTAGGCCTGTATTCTTTTCTGTGATTGATTTATTTTTTGTAATCCATTTTGAGAACATTTGGAAGATTACATCAAGATCAATTTTAGAATAAATAAAAAGATGTTGTTGTCTTTTTTTTTTGCAAAATTTATTAACTTTCATAATTATTTTTACACAACAATTGTATAATAATTATTAAAAATCAAAAGTATATATCATTATATTGTTATTTTATATATGCATATTTTATTTTAAAAACAGAAGGTAATAACTTACACCATAATTGTATCCTACCATATGAAAATTATAGCTAATATGTCATTATGAAAATTGTGTTATAATAATTTGAAATATGCTAAATATTAGATAGCAGTTTTAATATTTTAAAGCAGAAATTACTATTTTTCATTCACATTTTAATAACAAATTTTCACTAAAAAGATTTCATTCTTTTTCTGAAGTTACTCTGCTCTGTCAAACATACAATGATAAAAGTATCTTTCTGTTGTTCTTACAGTCTCACCTTTTCAATATTTGTAAAGTTAAAATATACTGTTTTAAAATTTTCGGATTTGCAAACATTGCCAATTTATTAAATTCTGATAAATAATAACAGTTTAACAATATAAACAAAAGTTGAAAGCAAACAAAAAGTTTCACTTGGGAGAATAATTAAATCTGACACAATGCAGGAGAGTTAAAATTATATATAGTATTTTAAATTTATTTTCATTAGATTTAAATAATATTAATAACAATTTCTTCTGCTTTTACAAACTCTATTAAAACAATTCCATTTTTTTATAATGTTTTTAAGAAATATAGTAAATGCCCAATTTAAAATATTGTTTTTTTATAAATCGTTATTGTCTATTTCAGTTTTTTTTTTGTTTTTTTTTTTTTTTTATTATTTGTAAAGTTTATATAGGATTTTTAGCTTCAAAATAATTTATTCAGAAAAAAAACTTACAAATAAACATACTTGGTTATACAAGATGAATAATTGACACTAGCTTGATATAAGTAAATAAAACATTACATTAATTGGTAAAAGAATCAGAATTATTTAGTGACAGTAATGAAAATAAGATATAAGCACTACTAATTATTGTTTAGGAATATGGTGTATGAGAGGCCAAGATACTGGATGTATATCTGGTGAAGAAATCATCTTGTCTCTTGTCATTATTTCAAGTTTATTTTTAAAATTGCTAGGGTGTCTTCTATTATGTTTATCATAGAGATATATACCCCTTTCATACCATAATGCATAGAGTACAAATGCAGTAGTATGGATTTCTGCAAAGTTTGTCTTTGGAAATGATTGTGTAAATGACAACATGGAAATATTCGCTTTCTTATGCACTATATTTATATAAGTTATGGCAAATTCTAGACTGCTGCATTAAAACAGAAGCTGATTTTATCCTTCTATTCACTGTGGCATACACTGCATGTAGCATCAATGTTATCATAACATCTTTTATAATTGGAAAACACAATGTTTATAGTTATCTCATGTTTAATTTGAAGTGAAAATCAAAGTATTTGACTTCAAATTACCTGTATTTGAACTTTTACCAGAGTTGTTTATTATTAACTACCAGCAATGATGAAATAACTTTTTTCACCTGTACATGGCTATAATTTTTCAATACATTTATTTTCCCTGTTGAAATTCTGTTTTAAGACTTGTAGATGTAATAAGAAGAAAAGTCACTAAAAAGAACATGAATTTAACAAAATTGAAGCAATGGCTTTTTACATTGCACTTAGTAGTCAGAATACAAGAAAGGTTCATATTACATGAGTGTTTACAAGAGCAAATTTTTAAAAGCATAAGAAATAAAACAGAAGGCCATATTTAGAATGTACCCTATCATTAATAAAAGAAAACCCAAGATTTTTTATCAAAATATTCATTATTAAAAGTATGATAAATCACTTGATGTGACTACATCAACATTGTACTAAATATTTAATTTGCAGAAAATAAACCATCTTTCATTATTTTATATCTTCAATGATAAGTGGAATTAATTGTATAGTGTTTTATAAAAACGTTTACAAATTCTCCAATGCAAATTGTTGATCATCTAGATACAGATATTCAAGCATTTTCTGAATGTATTGAAGATTTTAATTTTATAGTATAGTAGACTTTGGGGTCATAAAAATAAGAATAAAGAAACTTATCAATTATACAATGAATATAGTTAAACAATATGGACTTAGTTTACGATGGTAAGCAGTGAATAACTTTGCATTCAGATAGATGGGTTATGAAAACCATTCTTAAGCAATTGAAATAAATGGAGTAGATATCCATTTATTATCATCAGTCTTCAACTCCTTTAATTCGTTATAACTTTTTAAATTGACATAAAATATTGTTAATCTGTTCAATCTTATAACCAACTTCAAGCAATTCCTTGGCAAGCAAAAAAGTACTGTTGTGTATTAAATTATTTTGTTACTATAATGGTCAAATATCCAAAACAATCTATTTGTCCTTAATGTTCTCACAAATACATAAATAAATCAAAATAAGTTGAAATAATCTACTATTAATAACTATATTATACTATTTATCGAATGGGATTTCATCTTTATTGAGAAGATCTCAATAGATATGAAAGAAGAATATATATATATATATATTTTCTAACAATTAACTTTTAGATAAATGCTTTGCTTGACTTGGTTTTTTGAATCTAATGTCCCAACTCCTCACTGAAGAGACCCATAGGTCGAAACCGGTCTGGGGATGGGGACAATCCAAGATAAAAATGATTTGAATGCCTTCTCTTGTAGTAGCATTTATCATAAATGGAAAAAAAGCTTGTTTAGAGCTAATTAGCATGCTCTTAATTATATATATATATCACACATTTTTTTTTACAAATATTGGGTGTTAAAGTAGTTAATCTGTTGTAATTAAATTGTTACTAATTTTCTTTTTTTCTGAGCCAATGTAATATCTGACGAACGAACAGTATTCAACCAACCATGACAAAGGAAATCATTAAGGACCCATGCATATAAAGAAATAAAGACAAAAAGAACTAAGTAGCAATTCTTTTCTTTGTACACTATATATTCATACATATATATATAAAATAAATCAGCAATAAATTTTCGTTATTTTGAATTTCCAACAGGTTACCATTGTATTTTGTAAATTTAATTTGGTTTGAGGAATATTTCATTATTATAAAATTAATTTCCATTTTAGGAAAATGTTTTATCAACAAAATTTATTTGATAATATTGACATTTTAAATTCCTGATATAAATTTAATTCCACTATTTATTTCTATTTAAACGATTTTTTAAAATTTCTGTTCAAAGATTTTCAGTAATTTCTTTCATTACTCTTTTCTACCAAATTCCAGTAATTCTTACGGAGCTCAGCTTTTGGTTGTTGTTTATCAATTTAAAACAAATGTCATGTAATATTGTAGAGTTTAAAGTGTTAAATATGGTTGATGGTTTCTATATATGACACTCCTCAACTTCTGTTTACTTTTCAAAAAAAAATTGTCATTAATTATTATTATTTAAAAAGAAAACAAGAATGTTGAAAGGAAATATTTTAAAAAACAAAATTAACTTTCTGATAAACATTTTATTTACAAGAATATCGCAATGTCGAGTGGGAAAAAATTATTATGCTAATAAAATCAATTATTCACTATAATTTCTTATTATTATTGGAAATGTTAAAGTTTGCACTTTGAAATGTTTTAAATAGCTCAATTTTAACAAAACAGCATTTATAAACGACATATCTTATAAAGAAGCACGTTTTACCATTGATGCATCTAAAAAAAATATATTTATTTTATTTTTGTAATATATTTTACTTTTATTATATATTTATTATGTATATATAGTATAAATTTTGGCATAAAATGGTATGTAAAATATTAGCATCTTTCGCACTCATTATATGGTAATTAATGTGGCTAGCCTCACAGGATTAAAAATCCAAATCAATAAGCAAAAACTAAAAGTGCACCACCTTTCTTTGTAAAAAAAAAAATTATATGAGAAAAAAATTAGATGATAACAAATTAGAAAATGTAATTTCATTTATTGGGGATATAGATAAATAAATTCATTTAAACATTGTTTGTAACTAGAACGAATACAATTTTATTCTCACATTTTTTATAATTTACATTCGTTTCTATATAACTATAGAAAACTTCTTTTGTTGAATGATTTGAATATTGACACTGTGAAACCCAGAACATAATTTATCATATAATACTAAAAGATTTAGCTTTCATTGTTACATATAAATGTGGGTATTCATTCATATATTCTATCAACATTTTCATCAATTTTCATCATAGTGGATCCAATGCAAGGTGGTTTTTACTATTTAATTTAGTTTTTTTTCCAAGTTCTAATCTCTCTTTTTCATAACGTACCAGAAATTTTTCATATTTAATCTATTTGCATATGTTGCCATTTTCTAGATTCTTTGATATGTTTTGGATTTGATTAAAAACTTTAATTGTCAAACCATTAGCATCTCTTGTAGTAATATGACTAGCTCAGTTCTAAGAACTCAGTGTTTCTAGATTGTTCTCTCACCTATATATATTACGAATTGATGTCTGTATTTCTTCAAAATAATATACGTAAATTTATAAATAAATATTTGAAAATACAGTAATTAAAAGTTTATAAAAATTATATGTATAACCATAACTTAGAAGTGCTTTCAACTACCTTGTAGCTTTGTCAACTATCACTTTTAAAATGTCAGCATTTCCATAATTCCATGTCAACTTTCCCATACAGTAATTAAAAGTTTATAAAAATTATATGTATAACCGTAATTTAAAAGTGCTTTCAACTACTTTGTCAACTATCACTTTTAAAATGTCAGCTTTCCCATAATTCAATGTCAACTTTCCCAAAATGTCAGCTTTCCCATAATTCAATGTCAACTTTCCCAAAATGTCAGCTTTCCCATAATTCCATGTCAACTACAAGGTAGTTGAAAGCACTTCTAAGTTACGACTATACATATAATTTTTATAAACTTTTAATTACTGTATTTTCAAATATTTATTTATATATATATATTTGATTTTTTCTTATTATTTCTAATATGCATTCTATATACTTCTTAGAGAGATCTGAGATCTTTTTTTTTCTCTTCAGTTCAATGACCATGATTCTTATTCATAAATAAAAAATGATAAAATGCATATATTAAAAATCTCCTTTTTTAACATTAAAGCATCTTTGACTTTAATACCAAATTATTTTTAATTTTAATATGTCATTTGCTTATACTGATGGTTTCCTATATATGTAAATAGAAGGGGAGATTATGATCTGGTCCATCTGATAAATGCTAATATGTGTGTGGTCATTTATATAAGTTGCTTCAGATAGAGTGGATGATGAATCCAAAAGACACTATAGAGGCGTGGTAAGCTTTTTGGTAAGTAAATTTTTATAAAATAGATAGAAGACTGATAAGTCTGTAATTTTTAATATCTTCTTTATCCCCCCTTTTAAATATGAATATTCCATTCTTTAATTCATCTGGGACATCTTTATCATTTAGTTATTTGGTATATAGATTGGCTAATAAATTTTTAAATTTTTTTATTTTTTATCTGTTTCTTTTAAAATAATAATTCCATTATTTCCTGGACCTCTTACATCTTTGTAGAATTAATTGATTATCAAATCTTTTTTATTTAAAATACTTGGCAATTCAAATATATATATATAATGAAACAGTTCGATCTGAGGATCGATCTTAGTTTCATGGTTTTTTACTTTCTTTCCTTGTTTGTTTTGTTGTTTTCAAATCTTAGTATAGCAGATTTGCTATAAACCATTATTTTGTGCAATGGGGCTTTGTTCATTCAAGCCACAAAAACTTAAATCATGAGTGTCATATCTTATGTAAATAATTAAATAAATCCTTTAGATAAATATTGTAAGTAATAAAATATATACATCGTGTGTGTGTGTGGTTTGGATACTAATATAAGATTATTTTAAAAAGATAGGAATAATTCTTAATTTTAAATAGTTAATACTTGTACGGATTTATTTAAAAAAAAAAAAAATTTCAATGTACCGACTGGATAATAAAAGTGAAATCGCTAAAGGCCAGAAAATCAAGGAAGGCGGAATCCAAAATGTGGTGACCAACAACCAGGAGAATTGTGAGAACTTTGGCCATTTTAAATTGCATCATGTTAGATTGCAACATGTTAAATTGCATCATGCAGATTGTGTCATCCTGGATTACATCATTCTGTATTGCATCATTTTTTTTCCTTCTTGACCACTCCGAAAGAGGAGAAAACATCAGAGTAAATTTGGAGAGTGCACTGTTAAGAAGTGATCTGTAAACTTTGATAATGTCAGGCTAGGTCCAGTAAGCTGATCCCTGTCCTGCCGATGAAACCTTCCTAGCCTGCCGAAATATCATGTGCTGTGATTCCGGTTGTCCAACTTTCATATGCCTATAGTTCCAGTTTCCAACCCTAAACTTTGAAAGCCAATATGTCATTATATCAAAAACCAAATGCGCACCTACGTTCTAAGTAATCATCATCGCAAGAAAAGCGTCCGGATGAAGAAAGAATGGTAAATCTAATTTACATGAACTTTTATTTTCTTTAATGCCAGTCCCTTATATAAGTAGACTTAAATCTGTACTAAGTATGCTAAATATTTGTTATTATGTTTTTTGTTCTTTTGATAAAATATATATAGTAAACCTGTAGTTAAACATATCCCTTTCCACCTGTTAAATTTTTTTACTCTAGTCTTTAATAACAAGTTGCTAATGCCTTAAGTTTTACGATGATTTTAAATAGATATGTTATCCATCATTATATATATATATTGTTTTTAAATTGATGTATGTGTTATAGTTTAATGAAGGATGTTTTATTCTATGCCACCGGGTAGTTAATATCTAAAATCTATTTTATCTATTTAATTGCACGTTTTCTGATACGAGGGGGGGAAATAATAATCAAGGGTAGCCATTGTGTGTGTTTACTACTTCCGAACGGTCAGGGGGATGTGAGATTCAGAGTGTAATTAATTAACAGTTAAATATGATTCTCTAAGCTTATCGTGTGGTTTTAAATTACTTTATCAGAAGGTTACGTGGGAAAAGTATGGTGGAATAAATAAAGTCTTATATAGATATTTATAATTTCTGCTTCGAGCATTCATTCACCTTATTACTGGTTTAGTGCTATATTTCGCTTCCCATAGCTTGATTCAGTGTCTAGTCCGTGATTTCAAACATAGGAGAGAAAAATTCTCCTAGCCTCCTCAGTGGGTGTGAATACTTGCCAAAGTGCGAGCCACCCAGTCTTCGTTAATACACCGCAAGCTATTACTTCTGATTATTATGTTTGTTTCATATAGCAGCCAGTCACATCACCCTATATTGGAAGATATAAGCTTATTCCCCATCCCCGTAGTACGTGATGGTTTAATTTGTTTAAAACCAACGAGGCGACCTTAATTTAATAAAGAATTTAGTCTAATAAAGATAAAACAGTTCAAGTTTTGTTTGCTCTGATTCTCACATCTCTCGTACATAATTAATCACATAAACAAATTAATTGTTTAAATTATGCTAGTATTATATTTAAAGAAATCACCTGTGATATTGCCTACACCGGTCATAGATAAAATGATTATAAAGCAAACCAAAATATTAAATGCAATATTGTCCGTCAATTACATATGTATAGATTTCCGTTAAAGACTAGAAGCAAAATAAGTAATGTTGTATATAACAAGTAATTATATTGTGTTTAAATTTTATCTAATTGTAAGAATAATTATTATACATTTGTGTAATCTAGTTTGTCTCTCTCTTCATTAAATAATTATTTCACCGTCATTTGATTACTGTCTGTATCGACAACACGAGAATATATATATATTGCATTGATTGTATCTAGCGTTGAGCATCCACCGCGCAGTTATATATAGATAAGTTAGGCAGAATTATTGTCTGTGTTCCCACCGAGCTGGTGTTAGGCTATACCATGTACTATGGATTCTGTTATACCTCAGTCACTTGTGCGCAGGGTTTGGGTATGAACTCGGTTTGGCTTCGGATTTAGTTCTGGAATCGGTCTGGGTTTGAAATCGGTTTCTGTGTGTAGTTGATGGGTTGTGGTTGACAGGTACAATATATATATATTATTCTTATATAAAACTTTTTAGAACTCTTTTACACATATTTTTGAATAATAATTCTTTTTGTCTTCTTTCTTAAATATTTTTATTTTGAATATGAAGAGGTTGTTCTACACTTTTGAGACATTTATTCTTTTCTATAGATTTGCTTATCAATTCACAATTAAAATTTCTTACATCATTATTAACTCTTTCTTATTATATTCTCTAAATATTCTATTCTACTCAAAGGAACATTTGTAAAGTAAATTTCTTACTTTTTTTTCTTCATACATTATTATGTTTTAATTAATAATAATAATGATAAATTGCTGCTTTATTTACAACATCTATCCTTTTGCAGTTATTAATAGAATATCATTTATCTTCTCATTATATCATTTCAAAGTCTGTCAAAACTTTTAAATGATTTTCAAATTCTAAGTGAAATTCATTGTAATCTTTCTGAAGTCATGAATATCAACGGTTAGTAATGTCTTTTTTAAAAGGATTATAGTACTTATTTCCGCACAATATGTATCTTACATATCACTAATCAATAATTTTGTCCTATATTGAATCTATTTAGAATAATAAATTTTAAAATAGTTATTTTCTATTAGTCAACATATAATTTAATTCTGCTTTACCTTCATTTGGATGCAGCCATATTTATTTCCCTTTAGTATTTTTTTTTTTTTTCAATTAAATAATTTATAAATAACCAATTCTAGAATTATTCCATGATAGTTTTAAAATGCTGCTCACTTTGATAAAATACTTTGTACATCCATATAAAAATGCTTCTACTTGTTGAGGCATATTTCAGAAAGATCTTTTATATATATAAATCTAAAGGCAAATATATAAGACATATTTTGCGGGTTCATCCCTGTTAAAAAAATTAAATATTGATATACTGACGTTTCAACTTGGTCACACAAGTCATTCACTGGGTGATAAAAGGTTATATATATATATATATATATATATATATATATATATATATATATATATATATGCCTTTAGATTTATTTAAAAATACTACTACATTTGTATTATATGCTCGTATATATCATTAAAAACCAGTCGACACTTAGACAGGGGTCAGCAACCTTTTAGTAGTGTGGTGCCAAATCTATGTTACAATTTATTCTGCATCCGATATGATTTTACTAACTTTATTATAATATGTTATCAAACTTGGTTCGATTATAATGGGCTTCAAAGGTATATATAATATTATAGTATATAATGTTCACTATTATATATTATATACTTTTGTAGTCCATTATGACTGGGTCTTATATTATTGGTCATTCAATATTTTAAAATACTTAAAATCATGTGATAAGTATCTTTTTTAAAATTTGTAATTATAACATGTTTATTAAAGATTATATTACAAATTATAAATTACAACTTTTTACCTATACAAAATGTATAAATTAAATAAGTAAAAAATATCATGAATTCTAATATGATTAGCCATTTTTTATTATTAAAATAAATTAATGTGAACATTGCCCTTTTACCTCTTTGCTTAATTGCTCAATGTCAGGTATATAATTGGTTAATTTTAGCTTTACACATGCTTATGATTGTTCAGATGTTAGGCAACTTTTTTGTAAACTCAAAATATTTTTCATATATGAGAAAATTTGTTCACATAAGTAAGTTGAACCAAATGTCAAAAGCAGAGCACAAGCAGTTTTTTTTTTCATAAAATTAAATTTTTCAGATAATGATATCTGAAAATTGAGAATGAGAGCCAACTATTCTAGACAGTTCCCTTCAAGAGTTTTCTGCAATTCTACAAATTTAGTTTTTTACAATTCTAATGCCATTAAGTTAATTAATTCCATTTCAAAACTACCAATATTCATCCACTCAAAAAGAGATAAATCAAATGGAGTCACCTTTAAAGCAATTAAATCAGGTTTGATGAGGAAAGAAAATATGGATATGTGTATTTGAAATTCTTCACATTGTTTGGAAAATTCTTCTCTGAGAGGTTCAATATATTTTTGATTCATCTTTGTTAATGTTAAATTGATTTGCATTGACCTTTACATTTGGAAAATACTTGGTGTTAGTGGTAATGTCACACCAAAATATATCTAATTTTGATGCAAATCCTTTTCAATATTCAAAAAGTTCTAGTACTGTTTGACCTTTCTCTTGCAAGTGCGAGTTTAACTCATTCAGGTGTTGAGTTATATCGGTCAGAAACATCAATTTGCACAAACAGTCTTCATCATTTATTTCCAGATAATGTTGTTCTTTTTCATCAAGAAACATCTTGATTTCTTTCAGACATGACACAAACCTGTTCAAGACTTTACCTTGTCTAATCCAATGAACATCACTGTATAAAGGGAGGTCTATATATGTACTAATCATTTCTTGCAAAAGAGATTTAAATTACCTATGGGTTAATAATGAATGAGAAACTATGAAATTAATTATTTTAATGACAATGTCCATTACAGAATTCAAGCATTGTCATGAGATTTTGCAACTAAATTTTCCTGGTGGATAATGCAGTGGAAACTCAATATTCAATGTTTAATATGATTTTCAAGAAGTTTAATAAATCCTTTTTTTTTTCAACCATTGCATGGCTGGCATCAGTAGTAGCACTAAATATTTTATTTATGTTGAATTTCTAATTTTTAAAATAATTGAAAAATGCAGTGAAAATATCATGTCTCTTTGTTGTACCAGTGAAAGGAATCAAGCAACATAATCCTTCATAAGTACAATCATTGTCATAATATCATATAACTATTGCTAGGCATGCCGCATCATTTAGATCAGTGCTTTCATCAACAGAAACACTGAATAAAACAGTTTATTGTAAACTGTTTTTCTCTTTTGTTGTTACATCTTCAGTCATGTCAGTTATACTTCTTTGAATTGATCTTGCAGAAGCTGGTATTTCTTGAATTTGAGACAGTATCCTTTGCTTATTTGGTAGATCACTGAATAAGATTTCAGCATTTTTTTAAAATGTTTCTTTGATGAACTGTCCATCTGTGAAAGGTCTGCCTTTCAAAGCCACACAATGAGCAATTGTATAACTACATTCGGTGGCTTTATTTTGGGTTTCAATTATTTGACTAAAATAAGTAGTTTCTTTCTTAAAGGAAGAAATAGGTCTTTTTATAGCTTCATTTTTCTCATCTGAGTTTTTAAACATGAACACATGTTTAGTTTGATAATGTCTTGTACACTTGAGGCAGGGCATACAATACTTTCACAGCATAATGTACACAAAGTACAATCTGTTTGCTGTACAAATTCATATTCATTTGTTCAAGAGTCTTGAAAAAAGTGAATATCATGTTTTTATTTTTTGTGAGACATTTTGGGAATCTCTCAGTCATTATGCCATGAAAATATCTTTTCTGAAAGAAGCACTGCCAATGAGTATCCATTATTTACCATTCAACTACTGAAAATAGCTTTCAAGAATTGACAACGAAATAAGCTCTTTATTTGGATTATAATCTCATTTTTTAATGTTATCAGAAGAAAAATGTGAATATGTATAATTTTTTTTTACTTGCAAACAAAAAATCTTTTCAATGAAGTCAAGTGTATTACTTTCTGATAAATAGTGATTTAATTAAAAATTCAATGTTAAATGTAAAAACAAAATAAGATACTGAAATTAAAATTATTTTTTTTACTATTTCAATTTATTCAGAGTGCCATTGATAATTGTTGATGTGCCAAACATGGCACGGGTTCCATAGGTTGCTGACTCCTGACTTAGACAATCTGAATATCAATAAGAATCAACAATTTCCAATCTTTTATCAAGGCAACCTCCTTTTAACAATAATGGTTAGATCCCACCCTTATTAATGTTTTAATATACTTACTTTGTAAGGGTAGCTTACAATTCATTTCAGACTCACCCTTATATGTCCACAGTACTAGATTAAATCCATAAAAAAGACAATCTAAAATAATAGGTTATATACATGATATTTTTATATACAAACATACATATCAATACCCATACACATGAAGTTTGTTTTTAATAAGTACCAGATCAAAATAATGTTGAAATGAAATAAATGCACCTTTTTAAGGGAAAAGAAAAGCTTAATCTTAGAAACCTCTTGTGTGTGTGTGTATATATATATATATATATATATATATATATATATATATATATATATATATATATATATATATATATATATATTGTAACCTAGTGTTATTGACACTTGGTTTACTTGGCATTATTTCTGCAGGAAAACAATGCTATTCTTTAAAGAAATAAAAAGATAAAATAACAATAGTAATAATTGATTAATAAAGTATGCTATTCACTCACTTTGGCATGTTTTGGGTGAATAACTAATAGATTTAGTAATGCAATATCATTTTTAAAAAGAACATGAATAATTTAATTAAGATATTAATAATTAAAGCAAATTAATATAGTATAAAAACAAATATCATAAACAGTAATTGATTTTGGATGGGTAGAGGGGGAGAAGAGATGAATGTCTTATCATAGAGAACAATAACTTCTGGTAATTCCATTTGTAGAAAATGAGTTATAAATTACTGATAATTATCATTAATTAAATGTATTTATTATTTTTTTTATTGTCAAATCACTTTGTAATCTATTTAAATAATACTAAAACTATATGATTGTAATAGGTTTTTCCTTTCTTTTGTTTATGTTATAATCAAATGATTATTTTTCTGGAAGAGGTCGCTAAAGTCAAGATCATTTTGTTTGAAAAAAAAAATATATAGTCTGCTTTTAGTTTTCAAGGAAGGAACAGTGCTGAAATTTGGTAACTCAATTTTTTCATTTTATTTTGCAGAAATAAATGTAATCAAAGTAAAATTTTAATAATATAATGCATGGCTAAAGTTTTTTTGATAAGACATCCTGATTTTCTGTGCCATCTACCTATTTAAAAACCTTTTATACTTAAAATTGTATTGTCTCGCGCTAAAGTTCAAAAATGACAGATGTAACTAAAGGAGTCACGAAAAATTATATTATATCTAAATTAAGGAAAAGAAGTGATTTCCAAGAAAAGATTAATTATTTATTAACTTTATGTCATTTATTGATATTTTCTTGGTATAGAAAGAGAAAAAAAAAAATAATTGAAAGAAATATTTGAAACCAAGGAAAATCAACTAGAAACATTTTCGCGCTCTTTCTCAATATTGTCTGCCTTTACAAGTAATGTAGTTACATACGTTAAAATATGTTTTATTCACCAAGAATTGTCTGGAAATAATAATAATGATAAATAAGATTAAATTATGCACATGTATATTTTTTTTGGAAAAAAATATAAACTTTCTCAGAGTAAATATAGGAAGAGTTATATAGGGGCATCCTTACTGAGAAGTTACCGTTAAAAAATTTATAATTCCTAAAGTATGAACAAAACCAAATATCTTAGTGACTTAATGATAAAAATAAATGATATATTATATTACACATCAGTTGGATTTATTAAAACTTCCTATACATGTAAATCAGCTGCAGTTATTATCATAATAATCTCTCGGAAAATTGCGCATTTTCGTCCATAAATAAGCTAGCTAATAATTATACCTATCGTCAATAAAAAAAAAACAATTGTGTGTGTTTATCATATATAATAAAATATTCGTCTATGTTTGAATATTTTTTTTTTGGATCCCAAAATTGTAGTAGTTTAATTCAAGTGAGAATTAATCTTCAGTTCTGCTATATTTTCTTTTACCTGATTTATTAGAAGCACGAAATAAAAGAAAACTTTTATTTAAAGAAAATAATAAAATGCGTTTATTGTTTTAAACATGCTTCGTGAAATACGACTGGATAAAACTCTTCACCTGGACAAATCGCTCACAGAAAAACATTTTTCTAATGAGATAATAGGCATTTGTTAATTAATGATTTTTTTAAACTAATTTGTAAAATTATATGTGTTTTTTTTTTTTTTTTGTTATATCAACATAGGTTAAAGTCTGTATGTTCAAGTGATATTTAATAGCCTTGTAATGACAAAGGTATGTTTTAATATAATTATTCTAGGTTAAGTTGATATTTAACACGAAAGAAAAAAAATCTATAAAATATGTTTTAATTATTACATACAATTGTAGGTAGAAATTTTGTAGGTTAGATACGTAAAAGAAAAATATTTAGATATTTAAGGGGTAAAATAAATATTGAAAATTATCAGAAGTAACTAAAAAAAAAAAAAAGAAATGCTATAACAAAATATTTCTTGTTAAAGTTTTGAAACGAATTTATACTGTATTAATTGAGGAATTTATTCCTAATTATTCTTAAATAACACATCCACTTTATTTAGTTTAAGATAGTATGCTACCAACTAGTTTTGAATGTTCCTTTATTAAAATTAAAATTATTATACTTTTATTCTATGATGTCCATTGATTTCAGATGTTGATCAAAGTATACACGGTAACATAAGTTTATTATAATCAGTGTATTTACTTATCCTGCCCAGATATAGCATTGGTATATGCTTAATATTCGCATAGGTAATAATTATAATGTATTTATTTTGTGGGATGAAAAATGATCTCCCCAAAAGCTTTGTTTTCCATGAGAGGAAGATTTTAAATATAATGTTCGGGTATGTTTATAGCCCAAGTGATCGATTCTCATAGATAGGACGATCAAGAATTTATCTAGCATTTAGTATGCTTCATTCGTTTAAATCCCAGGAGAGGATTGTATTTGGTGTGTGTTCGTTGTATGCCCAAGTAGAGGCAAGAAACCACCAAAATATTTTAATGTAGTAGATTACTTTACAGACCTTCGTGGTTATTCCATATTCCTCATGTGAAAATAAAGATAGCTCCACCATGGAAGGTGTTGATTATTGTGCTTAATTTTGAAAGTTCGGGCAAGATAAAGGTTATATTGGAGGTGTTAGTTCCTCAAGATCCACTTTAGTATAAATAGTGCGTTAGTAACTAAGATCGATATCTGTATTGTGCTGCTAAATATTGCTAGTATTTGACAAGTAAATCAATGGAGAAAGTAATTAAAATTGCGTAATTTAAAACGCTTATTTACTGAAGGAATATTCAAATGCAATATTTAATTCTGGTTAGTAATTAAATAATACTCATATTTAAAATTATACGTATGAATAAAATTTGTATCATAACTTAAGTTAGCATTAAGTTAAATGTAAGATGGTAAGTGTAACTTCTGATAACTGGCCTATAATTAGAATAGGTTATCCCATTAAAGACCATAAATAAAGTAAATGTATTAGAAATAAATTTAATATTTTGCATATTGCATATGATGGGATTAATCATTTAAAAAAAAAAATAGTTAGTCAATAATTTTGAATAAAAGCTTCTACAAGGTTACCAAAATGTAATAAACAATGTATTGGTAATGAAATGTACTTTTAGTTAATCAATCCATATGATTGCATACAGGAGAAGTAGTAACCTCTAGTCCATAACCAAAAGAGTATACAGATTAATGTCAGTTATATTTTATATTTTTGTATTACTATGGGATTATTGAATAAATTGTTCATATATATATATATTTTTTTTTTGTGATAATAATAAATTATAGTCTTGTTAAAATTTGTTGTAGATTCATTTTTTTTTGTTTTTATATGCTAAATATAAGTGTTTGCACAATATTTGCAAAACCTTTTCTTGAGTCCGAAATCATTCCAAATTCTTAAAAACTTAATATACCAGATAAATAAAGTTGAGCAGATCGGAATATGTCATTATATTTTAGTTTAATGATAATTATTTATGGAGTTGCAAACTTCAGACTAAACATTTTTTTTTGTGTGTGTGTAAAAATGAATTTATTCCCAAACCATTAACTTTGGTTGCACATTATTCCATTCCCATTTAGTTAAATTGTCTAAGTAATAAATCTTAGTTATATTATTGTGTTGTCATGGATGATGGAAGGACACAAAAAGCACCCTTGTCTTTTTATTATTCTGACTGAGATTCTGGAAAAAAGGGCTGTGTTATTCAAAATTATACGTCATTATTGAATAGAATTATCATCTCTTTAAATAATATAGCAGTTGATATGAGAGATGAAGACACATTGAATTTAAGTAAAATAAATGTTTTCTATAGCCGACCAGAATGCCAGTCATATGCTACAACACAATACTGCCGAGCATTTCCTTACATGAAACAAAGAACCCTGAGATTAATATTATTATAATTATTCTTTAAATTAATAAGTGATCAATTATTGTTGTTATTACAATCGTGGCATGGCTTAAGAGAATTGAATGTACAATTGTATTATATGAAAAGTATTTTAGATCATATTGGCAAATTAGTGGATATTTGCTTTATTTTGGTTGCCTTAATTTCCAACCTGAAAAATTAGTGCAAACTAAAATAAATAAATAATTACAGAATAAAAAGAGGATATTTTTTATTAGGTTAGAATATATATATATATATATATATATATATATATATATATACCTATATAAAAATATATATATATATATATATATATATACCAATAATGACTTGTTTGTTAGTCTAGATATCATGATATCAGATAATAATTTAGTCAATGTGGTGATGACCTGAGGTCGAGTCAATATCTAAGCAACAAAGTGTTGAAAAATGAAAATAGAATTTTACTATGTAATTTTATTACATAATTCTATTATGTAACATCAACAACCATTAATTCATTACAATAGGAAACCATAGTGATAATCAAAAAAGAAAATTAAAAATGTGTGTTTGCTGGACAATGGATGTTAAGTCCCAGTATAAAATCAAACTCAAGTCATTTCCATTCCTTTCACATTTTATCAACTGTTATAACAATGGCAAGCAGCAAATAGCTTAATATCGAACATTAAAAAAAATGGATGATGGGTTTGTTAAAAAAAATGGATGATGGGTTTGAAAATATTATTAATTTTGTATAAGATTTTAAAGCACTGAAAATTGAAACATTTGAAATAGTTAAAATCAATGACTTTAGCAATGTGATAAAGGAATTAAATTAATTTTATAGTGACAATTCAAGACAAAAGACTGTGCAATTGAACAAGAAAAAAAAAGGAATGTTATATAGCCAGCACATACTAATAAACAATGAAATCAAACTTTTATTTGCATAAATTTACTCAACACCAATCATAAGCTGAAGAAAATTTACAACTTTTTCTAAGATTTACCAAACAGTGTTTATTGGCTAGATAAACATGCTAGGACCTAGGATGCTGTCTTAATTGCCATGAAGCATGATGTTGTAACTCACTTGCATAAATAATGCCTAGAAACTCACCTAACGCCTAATCAGAAGTGTCCAAATGAAAATGGAAATGACCTTGTCTATGTGTTACAGAGAGTCTGGAGAACAATGAAAGAATTATCAGAATGAATGTATCCACAAAAAACATTAATGTTTAAATTATAGACAATGAAAGAGATATTGAATGTTGTCTCTCTCAGCATTTGTGTAAACAAAAAGCTTGTTTAGGAGCTATTGGTAAAGCTCCATCTAGTGATCATTAATTGCATGTTAGAGCAAGTTATGAAATTTATAACTTGCTTTGTTTATCATAAATGTACTCTTGAAGGTTTTTGCAATGATACATATTGCAGAGGCTTTTACTATATGGTGAAACTGAATTGAGATCAGACCCATATAGCTGTCTAGTTTGTTTGATTGGATTTGAGGATATTTACATATCTAAAAAATTCATGCTTTCAAACTGATAGAAACTTGTTTCGTAGAGTTCTGATTGTAGAGTCAGTATTTAGATCTAGTTTCTGCTTGCCTACTCATCACTGAGGTGAGCCAACTAGATCAAAACCATGGTCTTGTGGTTGGAGATAATGAAAGAGATATTGATGCTGTCTCTCTCAGCATTTATGTAAACAAAAAGCTTGTTTAGGAGCTATTGGTAGAGCTCCATCTAGTGATCATTAATTGCAAGCTAGAGCATGTTACGAAATTTATAACTTGCTTTGTTTATCATATATATATATATGCATGTGTGTGTTCAAGGGTAAATGTATTATTTACTTAGGTGGCATAAATTGTCTTAGTGTGCAACAACAACAAATAACTACCAAAACTACTAACAATTTTTATTAGTCATTCATTAGAGTAGAGATTGTTGAATAATGAATAATATTTTTGTAGTGTCATTTTCGCTTCATTACCTACATGCATGTTAGACTCTGGTTTCTATGCTCTTTAATATCTTGTGGATGATATAATCATAAGCATAAGACCAAAGACATGTGAAAAAAATATATGATCTCTAAGATGCACATTCCATGCTAAACCAGCAGTCATAAGTTGTCCAGCATGAAGTGCACATCCTGGGAATCATATATGTTTTTTTTTACGTTTTTGGTCATATGTTTACGGTTATGTCTCTCAATAAGGTGTTAAAAGAGGAGACAAACAGGTTGTGTGAGAGTTGTGTAATGAAAATTACACTACAGAAATATTGACATAAGTAGGTTCAATTATGCTGGATATAAAAGTCAAACATAGTTAATTAATTAATTATATTTTAAGATTTTTACATTATCTCCATTAGTCAAACAACATTTTCTATAAAACATTACATTTTTTCATAAATTTAAATCTTCTCTAAACTTACATGGGATTTAGATTTTCTATAAAATTTAGGAGGCATTGAGTGCATGCAGATACATTTAAGATTAAAATAGCTTTAATTATAGGAACATTAATTATTTAGGATAGTACAATTATTTTTAATACATAGGTTTCAATTTTTTATTTAATTTACAAAATAACTTCTCACATTTAGTAATGTAAAATCTATGAAATTTCATATAAAAATCTATCATCGACAAGTTTAATTTCTTTATATAAGACATATAAAAATACATACGCAGCTATACTAATTATACACATTAAAAGAAAAAAAAGTTATATTCTTTTGTACACACAAGGTTGAAAATTTGTGGAACAAAATGGGAGGAGAGTTCAAACGCATATACTGACTTTTCCGTGACAGTTATGATTTTTTATATGTGCATTTATAACTAAAAGTGAGTCACTGATTTTAAAATTTAAAAATATTTTTAATCGTCGAAATTTAATCAGTTCGTCAATAAAATATATACTTCATCAATGCATCAATTTCATATAATACATGTGCTCGATGCTCATATCTAAGTAGACCGATATCTTCTTGAAATCAATGATTTTTCTACTTCAATCTTTTTTTTCTTTTTTTGAATCTATGATCGGGTTTTTTTGCAAATGTTTTTATAGATCTTATATAAAATTCAGCTGGTCATATAATAAAATGTACATAATTTTATATAAAAAAAAAATCTTTAATTAACGTTAATCTGTTTATTTTTCCAAAAAGTAAATAATCTAATACTTTACGAATCTATATATATTTCGACTTTCAAAAATCCCAAAGAAAAAATAAAATATTTAAAGCCAATAAATCTTTTTGTTTACTATTATTCATCCTAATAAATCTGGTATATATATATGTGTGTGTATGTGTGTGAAAGGAAAGTAAAATTTGTAATGTTGACTAAGAGTTAATGTTTTACAATGAAGAACTAAAATTATTATAATTAACATATGTGAATAAAATTGATTCGAATCCTGGTGGCAGAAGAGGTAATATAAAAATAGTTTTTATCAAAAGTGTATGATGACAGAAACAGATAAACAATCTTACTCAATATTAGAATCTTTGTCATAAAATTTTCAGATAATTTGGGAAGATATTTATTATTGTGTTCATCAGACCACAACGATGTCATTTTATCATATAGATAATTAAATCCTCGAAAATTAAATTTTCAAAAGGTAGTACAAATAAGCAGTACAATCCAAAATTTAAAAAACAGATGTTTTATAAAATGATTCCACTTACTAATATAATTTTATGTTTTCAAGATAGATTGGTAACACCATTTAAAAATGTAAAGTAGAAAAATTATCAATAAACGCTGTAGTAACATGGCTTAATAAAATTTGTTTTCTTTATTTTATTTACATTGTTTGACTTGCGATCTGTTTTAAATCTTAGTTGCATTTGAGAAATATTTTCATTTTTTGTCTGCTTGTAGTTTGAATCCTATAGTGCTAAATTTTCAGAGTGAATTTAAATGTTAGTTTGTTGTAGTATTTGTTATTTGACTTCAATATACTGTTGTCATATTTAGATTTCTTTTACAGTCACTTATGGAAGATTTCAAAGTTAATACAATAGTTAATAATTATCTTGCATTAAAAATATAATATACATTTATCAATAAAAACTTCCAAAAATTCTCCAACTTCATCAAATTTAATCCTATTGTTATATTGTTCTGAGCTAATAGCAGGCTATGAGATATGTTTTCAATTTTTTATCTGCTTGCAATTTGGTCATTTGTAACTTTAGATGATATTCATGGATGAATTAAATTTTAGATTGTCTTTATATATATATATATATTGTACCGGTTCATGCTCCCTGCGGAATTCTTTTCCTAATCTTGCACTGAGCATGAAGTGACCAAGATTCAACAGGTAAAGAAATGGATATCAATTTAGCCGATTGTTTGTACTCATGTATATTGGTACTTCCAGCTAAATTGATAGAAAGAGTGGATTGACAGGACTCTTGCTGTTAAAAACACCCTTTAGTTGACATCTTATTTGAATGCCCGAATATTTAGAACAATGGCAAGTACACACCTTTGAAAAATCTATTTACAAAATAGACCATTGCACGCCACTTCTAGAAAAAAATCAAAAAATGAATTTTTCACCCTCCTAGAAGGATGTGCAATACCATATGTTCAGTTGAGCATAAGAATAAGATTTAACACCCTGGTAGAGTGATATACTTTGTGGCTAGCTCAGTCACTCTACATCTAGGGTCTTCAAATGGGTAAGTTAAATGATTATTACAGGTACATGGTTAATAAGGAAAGAATACATTTTTATCAATATAAATAATAAGATGAAAAATGAAACAAGTTTAATATTATGATTAAATATTTATTTAATCCCAAATACCCACCACCGTTTCATACTAATGATGATATAATAAAAAAAAATACTAAATAATTAATGATCACAAACCCATATATATATTCGAGGCGTTGAAATAGATAAAATACAATTTTAATAAGAAAAATAATAAATCCCTAAAGCTATTTACAAGGTTTATAAGTAATGGAAGTGGTCTGAGCTCTTTTTACCCAGTAGAAATAAATTTGACTTTGTGTGATTTGATATACAGATATGAGATTTTCTTTCATACAGGGATACACTTTTACTGATGACTTTAAAACCTTTTTATTGATAGCAAATATAGTAATAAAAAAAACTATGCATACATATTTTTGTACTATTTGAAATATTTCACTAATTTCATATTTTCAACAAGTCAATAGGGTTGTGTTAGTTCAGATACTATATGGTACGCAGCATGAGGTACTGTATCTATTTCCCTTTTGCTATAAATAAATTCCTATACATGTATATACATGCAGCACAATTATACACTTACTATTATTTTAAATACAAAATTATTAGAGTACTTGCTTACAGGGAATCTATAATAGATCAATCCCTTCTTACATGCATCATGAGGTGCAGCAGTGACAAAAAAAATAACTTCAAAAGGATATACGGCTAAATACATTTTTAGATATTTAACATGAGATATCATATTTACCGAATATTACAAGAGTATGTATGCATATATATACATGTATATTTATTATGAAGAATTTCAGGAGTAACAACAAGAGGAAAATGAATAGCAACAAAAAAAAATCTCATTGCAACATTTGTTGAAAATACTAGAATTTGAAATAGAAAAATTGACTCAAAAGATTTAAGTAAAAGCTTTATCATTTATGCCTGTAATAACAGTAAATTCAATATACATATGCAAGAGACAACTCTCTCTTTTTTAAATGATTAATAATAATAATAAAAAAATAATATATTTAATCGGAAATATCAAAGTTAATTATTTCAATATTATAAAATATCTTAAATAAACTTATGTCTGCATCTTCATTCTTCTCCTCTGGGCTCTGAGTGGGCTTCAAGTCAACTGGCTGTGCAGTGATGATTTCATCTATTTAGTCATAGGCAAGGTGGCTTTTGTCAACATTGTGGGTGTCTGGAACTGGCGTGGTCACATCTTGATGGCTTGGGACAAAGAAAGGGTGGTGCACTGGCTGGTTGTCTACCCCATGGTTATTTTACTGGATTTTCTGGTATATTGTTTCATATTTTCCTCTCTGTTTGTATATGATAATAATTTTTATTAAATGTTCATTTGCTATCTTGACTGGTTCATTAAATCTTCAGAAATCATTAGTTCTTAAAAGAACTGTACAATGTATTTCTTCTTAGAAAATATCTACTGTAGTCTAGTCCATCAATTAATCTCCAAGTGGCTAGATGATTTACCAATTCTGGAGCCAAAGTAGTGAAAGACTTGCCCAGAATGACTGCCAAAGAAAGAATGAATCCCACAGCACTATCAATCCCACTAATAAAAACCAATTCAGATATCCCTCTGAGAAGAATGAATCAGCCAATCCTTTTAATTTAGCTTATCATTTAGATTATAAACATTCCTATATATTTTTTTTTCCAATTAAATTTTACATTTTAAGTTTGACATAATGGTTTTCATCTTGACTGCCCAGACTACTTGATTACAGCTATTATTATTCAAAAGAATTTCTACTTTATACAAAAAAAGAAAAGATAACATTTTAATTATAGCATTATCAAATATTTTGCTTTTGATCAGATTTTTGCAAAAGCAATTAACATTATTTGCTTATGGAATAAAATTACAATCTTTAGAAAAGTAAAAAAAATATACAAGTATGTTGGAAAATAAAAAAGCAAATACATATAATGACATATCATAAAAAAATATACAAAAAGGAAAAAAAAACACATGAGTTTATTATACAATATTTTGTATGTCAATTTCATATTACTTTAAATTGGTGTGTATGAGTATTTTAATGCTCAGATCCAACTTCCATTATTAAATAGCACATTTATATATTTGTTGTGCCTAATATGTACAAATCTATATATATGTATCTGCTGTAATATTCTTTACAGCAGATTTTGTGCAAGGCCATTTGATAATGCCTGGCACAATACCTTCCTCTCCAATGAGACTTTTAAATGGATATGACCATTTAATGTCTTAAATTCTTATTTACATAGATATTATGAACTATACATTTGAGATGATTTCTGGAACATCCTGGATGCTATGGTATGGGTTTTATTGCATGAGCATAGTATGTGCCCTTTATTCCCTGTTCTGTTTTAATCCAGAAAGCATTATCCCCACTGCATTCCACAATTTCAAAAGGGCCTTCATAAAGGTTAAAAAAAATTTTACACTGGAACTTTTCTGGAATGCTCACATGAGGTGTTCTGACCATCACTCTATCCCCTACCTTGAACCAGAAAGTTTTGCATGCTGTGTTTCCTTTTCTTCTGCGACTCATCTTGTGCATCTGAGCTTGAGCCTTTTTTATCTAATTCCATGTCAATTGTTTTGTCTCTGCTCCCTGGGAAATTTGCCTTGAAGAGTTTTGGTACAAGTTTTCCAAAATGTAGCTGTGTTGGAGGGAATCCTGTGGATTCATGTACAGACCAGTTTATATAATTTAGTATCTGAGGTAGCTATTTTACCCATCCCTTACAATTTGTTGATAAGTATGTACGAAACAGCCTTCCCATCTCTCATGTAACTCTTTCACAGGGATTACTTTGGGGGTTGTTTAACTCCCTGCTTAGCAACCCATTTGTTCCATTCTTCTGATACAAAAGGGGTTCCATGGTCTGTCAGGATCATTTCTGGTTTCCCAACTGTGTTAAAATGTGAGGACTCTAGAACCTTTATAGTTTCACATTTTGTAGCTCTTGCTAAAGGGTAGGCTGCCACAAATTTGGAAAAGAGGTCATATACAATGAGTAAATATCTTTTTCTATTGAAGGGTGGCAGAGGACCATAAAAATCCATGGCCATTATTTCCTTTGAATTGTTAGGGATTATTGATTTCATTGGAGTTGTGTATGCTCTATTCAGTGTTTTTGTACGCTGGCATATTTCACATTTTTTCAAAATCTTTATTATGTCTCGGTGCATCCCAGGCCAATATAACCAGCGCTTGAGGCAATATTCAGTTTTTTTAGTTCCATAATGCCCATATAGTCTGCTGTGAATGTAATCAGTGAGAAAGCCCCAAATGGCTGATGGTACCATCACTCTCCATTTATCAATGTCTTCTTGAATTTGGTAATATAAAACCCCCTTTTCTATCTTGTATCAGCACTACTTGCCTAGGGTACTGTCATCCTTCTGAGGAGAATGTGTATACAGTGTCATGATTCGGTTTAAGTCCTTATCTTCATGCTGCCTCTTTGACATTTGTTTTAGATGTTCCTCTATGTCTTTGTCCTTACATGATATGCTCATCATGTATGCATGATATATCCTCAGATGTTGTTGTTGACTTTGAATGGGATGATGACTGAGGATGTCAGCCACCACATTCTCAGCTCCTTTGCAATGTTTCACTATATAATTAAACTCTTGGAGAAAACTAGACAGCTATTAGTGAGATAGCTGTGATTTAGAAATTGAAGACTCTTGTGGTCCATAATTACTATCACTTCAGAGCCTAGTAGCATAGGGTGAAATTTCTCAAATGCCCATATGATTGCAAGGGCTTCTTTTTCTGTAACTGTGTAATTATGTTCAGGTTCTTTCAACAACCTGCTTATGAAGTACAGGACCCTTATCTGATCATCTTACTGAACTTGGGATAGTGTGACACCCAATCCATATGCACTGCTATCAATTTGGAGTATAAGGCACCAGTTATAATGGTGCAGAGAATAGGAGACTAACGTATCTACACTACAGGGTGCCACTAGGCATTTGAACCTAGAAAATTTATAAAGTAGGCAGATACATAAGTAAAAAAAATATATTATTTTTATTTTATATATTTTGTTTCCAGTCATTAGCCCATTGTCACTAGCTCAGTGGAACAGCAGAGATTTATATTTTATATTAAATTTTTATCTAAGAATATATAAAAAAATAATAAAAAAAGCCACTGCCAGTAATTATACACACAATCATTTATTTACGCACATATATAATATTTAAAATTGTTTTAGTATCAGTTTACATTTTAAAATTTAACTTAGATTTTTAACTTTGATTTTAATTTACATTTTACTTTTTATAAATTTACATTTTAATTTTTATAAGTTCACACAAATGGGTTTATAAAAGTTTGTTTTAAAATGTTGAGTATAGATTGGTTACATAGAGTACATGGTTAAAAACATTTCAAAATAAACATAAACGATCAAAATACAAAGTCATTGATACCGTCAATTGCAGAGGGAATACAAGAAACCCAATGGCATTCATCATAAGATACTGCATTGACACCAATAACTTAAAAGACATCTGAATAAATACATTTTAGATACTCACCATAAGGTATCATTATTTACCGAATGTCTATATATTTTGATCAAATATGAAAACCAAAAACATAATTAACAGATAACGAATCCATGTAACATCCATATCCAACTTAAATTTAATGTATTTTTATTTAGAGTGTTGGGTATGAATAGACTACATAGATTTGCATTTGAAAGAAAATATTCTATCCTTATTTAACCTTAGGCCAAAAGTTCGCAGTCAAACTAACTTCAATTCATCTGATATATCGATGCATCCAATGTAATATGAATACGGCAGCACAAAAGGTTAAGAAAAGAAATTGCCTCTTGTCAGATAGGAATACTATATCTATCTGACAAGAAGAGCAATAAAAAAAAACTCCATAGGAAAGGACTGCGGTCATTTTGCTGACTTACAAATCACATTTCATAGTCCAAAAAGGAAGTGTGCAGCATATAAAGTGATTCTGCCCATAGCGAATCTCATACTACATCTACTAATTACACCAATATATCCAATCCATTGACCCAATTTAACTACGAAACAAATAACCTAAGATTACCCTCCCCTAATATAACTTTACAAATCTATATAGCCATTCACACCCAACTTAAGTTTAACATTTATATAATATTAAATTAGCGAAAAACAAAAATCATAAATAAAACTTAGAAGAATCAAAAAATAAATAAATAAATAAATGGAAATGATTAAAAAAAATACATCAATAAAAAGAATTAATAAGGAATTTAGTTTGGTCAGATAGGATTCTATTTCTATTTTTTTTTAAATAGTGGGAAAGTTTATATTTTAAAGTTCTTAGTGTTTTCAAATTAATATTCATTTAAGTTCATAACATGCTTACGGTTTTAGAAATGTTCATTAGTTATCTGTTGCTTGCCATTTGGAATCCAGTGTTAAAATCCCTCGATGATCCTGTGGTCCTCAATATAGAAAATGATGTTTCATTTTTTTTCATTAACAACTGAAGGAATTGAAAGTGCGTCTTTCAATCCCTTCACCTCTGACTCTCTACTAACACATATCTGTCCACTCATAATAACTAACTAATAATTTCCAAACTTTTCCTTTTATATTAATTTTAAGGATTCAATTGACATTACATCATCGATGATGATGATCCTTCCATGAGGTCCAAATTCCCCGATGGATTTCTTTCATTCGCCATTCTGTTCCTATTGTTTTCCTCTCCTATCTGACCATTGCTTATTCATTTGAAATGCCCAAGGGCTAGCTTACTAATTAAAATAATCATTTCCATTTTACAAAAGATTAATTAATTTATCTACATTCTTGAAGATATATTTTTATCTTCAATTAAATTTTTTTAAGTTTTTGCTTTTAAAATCCTTTTTCTATTTTTAATAAAGTTTTATTTTAATATTTTTTTTTCATCTGTGCAATTTTATATATATATTTGAGTTTAGATGATATTTAATTTCAATTTTTAATTCTTAAACAAAAGAAGTTTTCATTTGCGAACTTTTCTTTTTTCGTGTTTAATAAAAAAAAATAATGTAACGACATATTTGCCCATTACAATATATCTATCTATCTATCTATCTATCTACCTATCTATCTATCTATCTATCTATCTATCTATCTATCTATATATCTATCTATCTATCTATCTATCTATCTATCTATCTATCTATCTATCTATCTATCTATCTATCTATCTATCTATCTATCTATCTATATATATATCAAAATATTAATATATAACAAACTAACCAAAGGAAATACATATAAAAACAAAAAAAAAGACTTATAAATCCAATAAATAATATTATATTTCAACCAGAGAACTGATGAAAACCAGTCCTCTGGTTGAAATATAATATTATTTATTGGATTTATAAGTCTTTTTTTGTTTATATATATATATATATATATTGGATTTATAAGTCTTTTTTTGTTTATATATATATATATATATTTACTTTGTTAAAAATAATCCATTTGTTTAATAAATATCTTACAATAAATAATTGAATTGTTTAATTTTTATTCTTTTTTTTTTTAATTATTCAAGACAATTTTTATCTTCTTTAAAAACAAAGATAACTAAGTATTTTTTATAATCACTTTCGCATAGTCATATTGCAAAATATCCAGTGAAGTGTATATCAGTTACTCTAACAGCATTTACTATTTTAATGGTTATATATATTGTAAGTGATAAAATGCACGATGCAAAATTATTATGTAAAGACTCATTTCTTATTGAACAATATTATATTATTAAACCACAAGTTGGATTAGCTAAAATATAGTGGATATTGATTAATGATAAGAAGATTAAATTAACTCTGTGTATAAAAATCTAAATCTATAAGCTACCTCAACTAATCCCTGTTAATAACATAAATTCAATGTATAAGACCATAATACTGTTATATAAATCAGGGTTACTAGAGATTCATATATGTATAAGGCATCAATGAATCTATACATCAATAAATATATAATTCAGTATTTAAGGACTATTTTTTAGTAATTAATATATGAGTAAACTGCAGAATAAGTAAATCAATATATCATGAAAGAGAATCAACTGATGCACTCATGATAATTATATACTAATTTATAAACATCATAGAATTAGCTATAAAAGACAAATTATATTAACAGTCATTATTCAAAATCTATTATACATTACCATCTACCTTAAATCTATGACAATCTCTAAAATTACTGTATAAAAATACTTTAAATAACATCCTAATATATATATATATCTACAATCACAGAAACCAATGGGTAGTAACATACCATGTTTCTTACTATCTTTCAGCTGGAAATATACCTTTAATGGTTGAGAATATTCAAATGTCAAGGAGGTCATGCTATATATATATATATATATATATATATATATATATATATATATATATATATATATATATATATATATATATATATATATATATATATATATATATATATATATATATTGTACCCTTACTTCTTGATATATAAAATAGTTTAAAATACAACTAGCTCAGTTACATTATTATGCTTCATTAAAATTTGCATATCTATCTTTAATATACTTTTATATTATCATATCTTAATTAAATAATTATATATTAAAATTATGAGACTGTGAAGTAAAGTTACAAAGTAATAAGCAGATTTACACTGAGTCAATATCTCCCAAGATACTGTCTCAATGGCATAAGAATACTATCACTACCCTATCACTTTACCACTACATCTATAGCATTCTTATGGCTTTTAAAAGAAATAAATTATTTTTAGTAATACTAAATAATTCCTAACTTTAACTTAAAATATAATTAAATAATCTCAGGTTCTTCTAAACTGTTTTAAAATAATAATAAATCATGTAAATAAGTATGATGTGGGATTTTACATCAAACCTAGATACACCTAACTTATTTTAATAATAATAATAAATACTAATCTTATAGTGTAATTTAATCTCATATATTTTTATGATATAATCAATCATTAAATGAATAAACAATCATATGTATATCTTTTATTTCATATGGTATCTTCCTTTTAAAATAGATCAAAAATCTTAGACTTAATAATCTGTGGCAATAAACAATATTGTATTCTTATAATGTGCATTATAATCATCTTATGACCATTGTAATATTTATGTTCATGTCAATCAATTCTTATAAAATAATGTTAAGTAAATATGGTATTCAATTCTAAGTAATAATAACAAATTCAATTAGTGCAAATATTATGTTTATTTCAAATCATCTGATGTCAAAATGCTGTGGTGAAAAATAATGAAACTCGACACACTTTTAAAAATAAATTAACAAATTTATTTACAATAACTTCAAATAAAATTTATTTACACTATGTACAATTTAGAATTTATGAAAACAAATATAAACTGAACTAAGTAAGAAAATAATAATAATATCTGTTTACACTGTTATTAAATCATGTACTTAATAAGCAATTACACATTCCTTCAAATACTATATTAATATGATTATAGTGTGTTTTTCTTAAACTTAGATTTTAAAAATAAATAGTTGTACTTTAATTACTACAAATACAATATGTCAAGATTATTTATGTAACATGTGTACATAATGTAGCTCTACTAATTAAATAGCTACATTAATTAAGTATTACCATTTGTAATGTATTATCATGTATTCACTTTATTACTAGCATTACTTAATATCTGTATATAAAATCAATATCTCTTTATAATGTAAAACAAATGATTGGCTATAATTATATTCCACCTAATGTAATTCCTGTTATATGTTTTATAAAATATGCATTCTATATCTGTATTATTCAAACATTAATATTTAAATCATTTATCAATTTTAAATTCATAAAACATTACATTAGATAAATTTTATGATTCCTTTCTGTGTAAAATCATTATTTTACCCTATGTGCTTTACTAACCTTTCTAATAAATTTCTATCTATAAAAACATATTCTAAACTCATTTAAAACATTTTCCGGAAAACAAATATCAACTTCAAATAAAATATTCATTATCCAAATTACTCATACTATATTGTCTATACTTAGTAAACTTTTCAATCTAAATATAGGCTTCTACTCATAACGTAACTTAACTTATTCAATAAACAAAATACACAAAAATATAGACTTTTAAAATCCTTTTCTAACTTGCAAAAATAAAATAATTACTTAGATAAATAATAAACATCATTTTAATATTAAGCATAAATAAAAATATCAAAATTATTTACGAAAGAATCATATAATTATTTCTAAGCCTTTACATAATGTTGTATCATGTTCATATTATAAATTAAAAAACTTATGCATATTTTAATAAAGTTTGTTGTCAATATAATGTATGTGTTTTCATAAAATATTTATCCATTCATTCTACAACAACATAATATTCAGTTGATCTAAAGAAAAAAACATATTAAATTCATTAAAAATCATTATACAATATTTTTTACCATAATAATAATATTGTCCATTCTGCTATCCAGTATTCTTCGGAATTTGCAGCTTCATAAAATAAAAAATCATTCACATTTTCACTCATAAACATTCATTAGAATATTCCGTGTTATATTAATTATAAAAATAAGTTTATGTAATTAATTATTATATTATTTTTTAAGTTACTATTTAATAAATGTACCTAACCTACTTTTTAAGAGTTTAATAATATTTAAATTTTATGTTAAATAAATAAAATAAAATTCATATTACATAGTCCAGCGTCGATTTTTGTTCTACCATAAAAGTTCTAACAAATATCCTCCGTATAAAGTCAATAAAACACTATTTCCTGTTCCGTTGTATCACGTGCTTCTTGAAAGTTTATAATAAAAATAATAACGTTTATTTTTAAAAAAAAAATAAAAATAAGTTCCACAAGAAAACAAAATAAAATTCAAATAGTTTATAAGTTCTTTGGATCCAATTCTTCATCAATTATTATTTGAAAGTTATTATTTCAACTTAGTTTATAATTGATAAAAATGTCATTTAATTATTTTTCAATTAACTTGGTTTGGCTTGGACGTCCATGTATTATCTATGCATTTATAAATAACATATTCCGGTAAGAATTAATTTTCCATCTATAACGGCCAACTTTAATAAAACAATTTTATTATATTACGATTTTTTAAAATACTTATACTTATAATATATTTGCCTTTTCAAATTATCAATCTCTAGTCTTTTAAGCATAAAGACTTAACAAGGCAAGTATTTATTTAAAATTACTACTGCATCTTATATCTTTCTTTAAGATACATATTTTACTTCTATAATTTGTCAAAATACTTTCTTTTACAGAAATATTTATATTTCTTTAAAATATCTATTAGTAATAGACAATAGTAATTTAACTTTGAAAACTATTTATAGTCCAAAATACTACTTTTCTCCATCTTATAGTTTTATGTACTAATCCAGCGTCTGTTATTTCTATAGCATAAAGTTTCTGATATATTTCTCCGATACGTGATGTTTCCATTGATTATTTGTACGTAAATTGAGTTTCGATATTGAGAAGATAATAGGGAATTATTAAGTTTCTACTGCATATTCATTACTTTAAAAATATAATAAATTATTCAATAACACTCTTATGATTTTACAACTGATTTTAAGAGCGTTTATAAATTTACTTGGCTATTTTTTTAATAGCACAAACGACTTAGAAGTTTTATTGTAGAGAGACCCCCTCAACAATTGAATCCAGCTTATATACTGCCAGAAACTCCTTATCTGATTGGTAGGTTTAAACAATCAAAATTTCTTATCTACATATTTATTAACACACTATTAAAAATAAAATAATGACTTATTTAATATTTTAATATTTTATCAAATTCTTTTAAAACAATATTTATCGTTTATTTAAATCTATTAAACATTCTTTTGAAATATTCTTTCTTACTTAATTTAAATCTTAACTTTTATAAGATCATTTAAAATAAATTAAATCTTTTTAAATACGTTACATTTTTAAAGTAATATTTTTTAAAAATCAGATCTAATATTTTACATTAATATCTTTATTTTTATCTCGTGATAACTCACGTATTATTTATAAATTTTATAACATGATTTTTTTAAAATAATTATGCAACTTTATTAGACAACTTCCACGCATGTGTGTATAACATCTGTTCTTTATAAAACAAGAACGCTTCATAGTCTAAAAATAAACTTAACAATTGCTTTTTTAAAATAAATATTTTTAAATATTTAAGATATTATAATAGATTTTAAAATAATTATTTGATATGATTAAAATCAAATATTAATCTCAATTTAAGCACTTATAATTTAAAATATTTCTATTCACTTTTAACATATATTTTGAATTTAATAAATATCTTGTCTAATTTTAACTTGTCTTTTAAATACTTTAGCTTTAAACATTTGTTATTAAATTTATTAATGCAGTATTACATCATAATCATCATCATTTTAAATATCTTCTCAATACCAACACAATTCACACATCAAATACACATAGATTGCTTTAATTAAACTTATGGTAACATTACCACAAGCAAAGTCAACATCACACTTTTAAAATTCTTCTTAAATTTAAAATTTTCTACTAGATTAGCACAAAACTTAAATGGTGACCCATACAAAAGGGCACAATATATATATTCAAACGTTATGATTCAGGTTAATGTTTGTCAAGCACTATTTAAATGGTCAATTATATAACATTTTAAATTTTAATTGATAATAATTAAAAAATATTAAATAGATGTATTATCATGATTGCTAAATTATATTATAAAAATAAGTAAAATTTCATCAATAAACCTCCTGAAAGTGATGAAGAATTGGGCTATTTAATAAGTTGAGCTAGGCCCTCTGCTAGATTGTGTATGACACTTTTAATATGCAGCCTATCAGATGGACTAATTTCAATGATATCAGAATAATAAATTATTAATGTTATAATTAAATTAAATTTATAGAAATATTTTAGTATTTTGTTATTATTAAATAAATCAAGAAGCCAAGGTTATAACTATTCTAAATTAATCTTTATAATTAATTATCAAGCATATATTTATTGCAATTTAAAATAGTTTTGAACAGGTTAATTAGTTATCACTTATGCTTAGAGATGGAGAATTATTAATTTATGTTAATATATGCATATACAATAATTCAATTGGTCTGTTAATTTGTACAGGCATCCTCTCTGATGAAAGTTAATAAATAGGCTACCATAGAATTTTAAAAAGAGGAGAACTGGATACTTGAATGGAAAAACTTAGTGAAGAACTTAAAATTAAAGTGAAGCTAAAAAGTATTAAAAAATTAAATTAAATTTGAATTGAATTTAATTTAAAATGGAATTGATTGAATTTTAACTTGTAAGTAATGGAGTATGAACTCCATTTGACCTATACACATGAAGTACATCACAACTTTCAATTAATAATTGTCAAAAGTTCACAATGGATTTCAAATATAAACCAGCTTAAAAGTTCATAAACATGAATTTTTACTCTTTATTTTATAAATGTTTTAATTATTATATTTACTGTGTGCATTATAGAAATATTTATAACTTATTTGGAATAACAAGAAGAAAGAAAAGAGAAAATTATTTTGTACTTTCAGTTAAAATAAATTTAAAAATAAGCAGAACTATGATAGGAGATATTTAATGTCTTTTACTGCTGTTTTGAATGTATAAGATATTCCTGACATCTCTTCACTTACATAAAAAAGTATTTAAAGTTAACTCTAAACATTACAATTTTATTATAATTTGTTAACTACAGAGCACACAGAGAAAAAATTGAAGGGAAGTTAAAAATTATTTTGTGCAATAATTTATGCAAAACGATAGCCTATATATGCCTAATTAACAATATAAATAAATATAATAAATTGTGAAAGTTTTCAAAAGTATTTATTAAGACTATTAATATTACATATTCTCTGCATTGCTTTAAAACTTATGTTGGGGCAAAACTAAATACAATATCCGTTAACTTCCAGTGACAAGGGGAATTGACATGTTTATTAAACTGAGTTATAAAGTTTCACTAATAGTGAATTAAATGTCAACTTAATTTTTGATATATTAATTATCATGTTAATCACATTGTAAATCAGATTTATAATGTGTTATTTATTAAACAGTGCTATTAACCAATAAAATATATGAAATCCATATATGTGATGAAGATAAGAAGCTATATTTATTTTCAACTTCTTTAATTTCTTAAATAACAAGAGTGTTGAAAGTTAACAGATGAAAACTACTATTTATAGATTTAGCAATGTACTAGGATCACAATTCAAATTGATAAATAAGTATGAAATGTACATATATGGTAAAAAAATGCTCATCAGTCATATAATGCTGCAGATTTCAAGTAGTTGCAATCAAGATTTTGTTCTCTTTGTTCACAAAAAGAAATGTGAAAAAGAAGAAGGTTTATAGTGATCGTTTAGTTCACTATTATTAATATTATATGTATTGTTTTGTAATATTGTACACATTATTATTACAGCATAAAACTGGTTTGTCTAGAAAATGAAACTCATGATAAATATAAATTTGATCAAATATAAAAAAGGTAAACTAATATTATTTATTATAAATTTCATTCATTTTTAGAATATCTCACAATAAACTATTACAATTTATTCTCAATGCTTTCTTTCTAGTTGATAAGAGATACAATTGTTGAATAATAATAATAAATGGATAGTATACAATTTTAGTTAATGTAAGTCCATTGAGCATGATGTATGATATGTGTAATACTTAACTAATTAATAGCTAATGAAGGCTATAGCTATGGGTCATTCTTGAATTGATAATGATAGTTATAATTTTTATGTGTCAAATAGTAATATATTCCATTTTCTTTAGTGTCTATTTATATATTCATGGTAAAAGATATTAGCATGAGAATTGTCTGTTATCATGTTGAATGATTATAATAATAAATGAATAATATTTGGAAATGTGGTATATCCATGTTGAATCATGTCACGTGTACTTATTCCCTTATTCTGAGTGATAATATAAATTATCATTATGGGTGAATCATGAATGATGCCCATAAGACTTTAAGCATATTAAAAACATACATTTGTAGAATATTGGTATAGTTAATAAATAAGAAATTGACCACCCCTTTTTTTCCTATCCCTAAAGGTGATTTGAAAGTAACACTGGAATTTTAGACCATGGGTTGATATAATTATTTAAACAAGGGATTAACCACTACTTCCTTTTATATCCCTAAAGGTGCTCCAAATATGACACTGGATTTCAGACCATTTGCAGTCACAAAATGACTATGGTCTAGGTTGTTGTTTGTTCTCTTTTGCCTTAGCTCAAGCCTATTATGCCTCTAGGTATATTATATATTTTATTATGTTCCATATTTCTACATTTTAATGGTTTAGTGTTGATAATAACCAAATCGTTTCTGAAATATAGTATTTTAAAATGTAGATTATATTTAGCATTGAGAAAAATGATGTTAAAGATAATATTAGTTAAAATATTTTTATATAGTAAATTGTTATTTAGTACTTATCCATTCAAGATGATCCCATATATACCTCTAATCTATGTTATTTAACATTTATACCCAATTTGTGTAGGATGTAATATTTCACCTTAATCTTAAGAGTCCCATAAAGTAAAACTAATAATTAAAAGGTAGAATAGTAATAGTTTTCACTCTTAAAGCAGTTTTTGGCTGTGTAATAGCCTAAATAAATTGATTAAAACAAGAAGTCAATAGTTTCTAGTAACATATTGAAGCCTTAAACAAAGCATGTGATGTTTAGTGGTTTAATATATTGAAGCCATAAGTTTCGAATCTTAACTTTTACCTTTTCTATCATCTCTCACTCAACACCTTTATCCTACCTAAATTTAACCTTTTGGTATTGAATTGTCTGTGTAGTCCTATTAAATATATTTAAGTATCTGTCAAATTTGCTGAAAATGCACACACTTCGATAGTAGATTTAAACAACAAATTAAAATACTTTGATATAATTTCAAAATACTTTTTTAGTTATATAATATTTATATAGCTTTATCTATTTTAAGTTATAAACTTTCATTCATTTATTTCTAATTTTCTAAAATCTTATTTTAAAATAATAATTTTGAAACTCGATTTTAATTTTAAAAATGTAAAAATAAATTATAAATCCCCTGTGTATTTGAAATTTTGCAAGTTATGGTCGGTGAGAGATAATGGATTAATTATAGAAAAATTTCCTAAAATTTTAATTGCTGCAAAATATTAAAAGGTGTAAAAACAAATATGAACAATAGAAAATATAGTTTTCTGATTTAATTAAAATCTTAAACTATTGACTAATGCATTGATTATCCTAGGGGCAAGAGATTGATCTGACAAAAAAAGATAAAATAAAACATGTTTTAAAGATGAAATATTTAGTTTTTGGAATAACCTGTTTATCTAAATCACGAGATACACCATTCACTGATCTTGATCACATCATTCATGGTCGTTAATAAAAGATACTAAAACAGACAAAACTCCCCATACAGTATTGCCAAAAAAATAAATAGTAATCATGTGATGTTTATTGGCTTAATAAAAGTAGTTTGTAAATTATTACAAATAGTTTATTAAGAAGTTAATTAAAGCTCATATTATTGTTAGTATTGGAATTGTCAAATGTTCTTTATTAATTCCATTTTCTTTTATGAGCTGTCTTTACTTGCTGTATTTGGATAGTGGCAAAATCCCTCTCTCTGATCCAAATATATCTTTTAAAATAGTAATATTTAAGTTATATAAACCCTGAAGAAAAGTAAATTATTAATTAATAATCTCAATTTTGAATCTATAGTAATTTTTTATTTCTCAACTATACTTTGCTTTGATCTCTTTTGTTTATCCTTTTTGTTTAATTGATTCTGTGTAATTTTAAGAGGTAAGTTTCTTTTCTAGTTTAAAGCTCAGAACCCATTCTAGTTTAGTGGTTAAATAATTTTTAGTCAAGCTTAGAACGTTTGCTTTATTTTGTTATTGTCTTGCTATTGTTTGGCACCATAATAGGTTTTTAGCTCAGGATCTCATTCTTCATCATCAACATTGTCGCCATAATCCATCCATATCTTATTTTCTTTTATTTTCATCCTCATTTCATCTTAAGTTATTATATAATTGATACATCCTTTATTGACCCCTATTGTACCATCATCTTAATTATTTATCACTCTAACACATTTCCCTTTTCTTCTCCTCCCCTTAAGTTAATTTATTTCACTAGTTAATTTCTATTTGTTCTTCATCACTTATTTAATCATCTGCATCTTAATATATTTATTACCCAATTCATAATATTAACTCCAAATTCATTTCATAAATGGATGATTTCTTGATCATTAACAATTTAGATAGAATTGCAAACTAAATTTATCTTGTAATATTTTTGCTTTGGATCTTGAAAATAATTTAATCAATGTTTACTATTAGCCATAAAGGATATAGGGCTAATATAAGGATCAGATGTACCTGGTAGTCTCTATTTATGTTTACTCATGCTCATGTTAGCCATGTTGGTTTCAAATAATTCTCCTCTAATCAAGTATACATGAATAAAAAATAATAAAATAATAAATGTATATCCTTTAGATTAAATTATAAAATTTATTTATAGCAATTAAAATGTCTTAGTTATTTGTTCTAAATCTTAACTTTATATTGAAAATATTAATATATAAAATATACTATTATAATTTGAAAGAGAAAAGCATTTGTAATATATTGTACCTACTTTAATTTGAAATCAATTTTGATATGTGGTGAAATATCAATCCTAAATGTTACTTTTCTTCTTGTTTGATTTTAATAATGAAGGCATTAGTTTGGAGGGCATAGGCATATGTTATCATGACAACATATAATATTGAGAAAAATATGTTTATTATTAATGAACCGGTCAACTGTCCATTTCGATTTTAATTGAGTCAGCTTTAAAAAATAGTAATTTTTGTTATTGTAGCAAATTTATGCTCATTTTAAAGCTTAAAAAGTACCAGAAGATATGGCCTTCCCTAGTATTATTTTACAAGTAAAAAATCAATAATATTTAAATTTGAAGCTAGAACAATGGAAAAAGGTGAACTTTCCAATGTGCTGATTGTGTGTTTCTCATTTGGAACAAAAAAGGAGCACTTGAGAACAATTTTGACAGCTCCAAGTTCTTTGTTTTGATTTTCGAAATGAACATGAATGTTTTAGAATATTTGTTTTAGGATGTTTTTACATATTATAAATTATTTTGATAAAATTTGCTGAAAATATAATTATTTTAGAAGAATAGTTAAGGTTTTAGTAAAAATTCTTTACTTTTACATGAATGTAAATTATGAAACAAATCAATGACATACACAGCATTTTCTAATAGGTTACAAACATTATTTGTAGCTTCTCCACTACAGAATACTTTTATAATTATAAATAGATTTTTTTTTGAAAAAACTTTATTCATTTTCATAATCTGATAAATTAAACTAAAATGAATATAATATTAAAAGCCAATTATATATTTACTGCTGATGTTATAATTGACCAATCAAAAATTTAGAGTTTTAACTCACTCGACCAACTGAAAATTCTGATGGTGTGAAGGTTAAGACTACTTTTTGACTAACAAAATATTGGTAATATTTTCCATAAATCTAAAGGATGAATACTTTTGGAATACCAATTTATTTATAAAATTCCATGTTCACAATGCTCAAGATACTATGTAAGTCAATTCTGTAGATGAACTAATGTCAGAATTTATGAGCATATAAATGCCTTCAATCAAAAGTTAAATACAATACCTTTTATTTTGTATTTATTTTTTTATAAATTAATCACTCACATGATTTTGATTATGCTAAAATATTTGCTAATTTGAAAAAGTAGGATTTGAGAACCATGAAAAAAATCTATTGAAAAATTTAAAAGACCAGATGATTTAAATAATTTGGATAAAGCACAGCATGTCCAACCTTGTGGAAACCATTTATTGGATCTCTTTCTTCTACAATCAATATAAAATCAGTTATTTGTAAAACTAAAAAAAATTATTAATCCAGCTATTCTAATAAATGAACCATCAATAATATATAATAATGGTTGTTCTTTACTTCACACTCACTCAATCTCAACATTACATAAGATCTAACATCAGGAATGTAAATAAAATAATATATGATTTAACCCAAAAATTGCTTCATTTACATCTCACTGTGGTGAAAATATTAAATATAATTTTTATAACAAATACTTGTAAACAAAACCTAAGTACTTACCAATAATTAGAAATAACAGTAATAATTGATGTGACAATATGTCATGAATTGCAAGGTTTTGGGTAGTAATTAAATTAAATCTTCATTAGATAAAGTCTACTTTTAATTAACTTCTAAGACTCAGATATAGACTACAATAGTTTAGATTGATAAATATTAAACCAGTACTAGTTGTGACAAATTTAATTAAATAGATATTTATATATGACTGGGTAATTTTTTATATAAATTGTATGGATAAATATATTACTCTCCATTTTGATATTACATGGAAATGAGTTTGCAGGAAATATTTTTGCAAAAAGATAATTATCAACAAATTTCTGGAAAATTAAATAAAATAATCTAAAAATAACTACCTTTTTAAGACAAAAACTAAATTCTATTATAGCATCTCTTTATTTATTTTACGAATCATTTTAATATCATATAAAACTTTCCAGAATACCACTAAAATAAGACATCTGATTAAATTTTATTACTTTATATATATATATATATATATATATATATATATATATATATATATAATATATATATATATATATATATATATATATATATATATATATATTGGAGAAATGTCAATGTATTGATAATGTTAAAGTACAAATTGGTAAACTTGATTCCTTTTTGATTGAAGAATATAATGTGGATAGTCAGAGAATAAAATTTATTAACAATATTTTACAAAAAGTTAAGAATTAAGCCAATTTTTATTGTTATTACAATCGTTTTTAATTGAAGGACATTTTATTTGTGTATATGATAATTGATATGTTATCTAAGTTTGTCCATCTTTAATTTACAATACAAATGCACTAATGTTTTCTCAGTGCCACCCCAGCAAGCAATTGGGTGATGGTCAATGCGACACAGCCAAAACAACAGTACATTTATACTATGAATCATAAATACATGAACCACTGTAACGAGTCATTTATATATGTAGCCTAAAGAGTCTTTCTTGTAATATATATTAATAAATTAAATACAGAATAACATTATACTAGTAATGGAAGGCATTCTACTTTTATATAATTTTCTATTACATATATATAATTCAAGAAATAACACATTAAAATTTCCCACAATACTTTCTATAAACTGATGTTAGAAGATATTGTTTTATATAACATTATTCACTATTTTCTTCAGATGATTAAGTTTTTTAGATTTTCTTAAAGTGAGAAATTCGTCTATGACTTTAAATTCATTTACGACTTTTCTTTTATTAATGAAATTGCTAATTTTAATATGTATAAATATTAATTCGAATATTACATTGATAAAATAATAAAAATAATATAAATGTTATAAGTAATAAAATTATTTGAATTTTAGAAATTGTAAATTATTACAGATTATAATTACATATTGAAGTTTATCTATGTACGTATGTATACGTTGTTGGTAAGAGAGAATATTATTTCTTTTCATATATTTGTTTGTGATCTGTCATGGTCATTTTATTTGCATTATATATCATTAGATGATAGTTAAAGATGATGTAGGTGAATTACAATTCCATAATTTTTTTAAAAAGAAGGTAATAAATCATTTGCACATGCGCTGTAATGTTACTTTAAATCAACATTAATTTTGTTTAATATTAACTAGTCAATACAATTATACGATCTTAGTGAGAACATCTATATTTCCAAGATATTACGATTACAATTAAACTTTTTCTATATTTATTAAGATTGTAAGATTTCAACTGACAGACATTCTAAAAGTTAATATTTGATCCTTGCAAAATAGTAAAATAAATTATCCCAAATTGAATATTTGACTATATTAATAGTTTAACCAAAAAATTAAATGAAATATTTCTTATTCAAATTCCATTTACTAAAATCAAAAAAAAAAAAAATTAAATTAGAAAGAATTAAAATTTTAAAATAGGTTTCTTTATCTGTGTTAATAAACATCTTTGCTAAACATTAAAAAAGGGTGGCTTCACCACAATGGTCTTTATACAACTTGCCTTTTTAAATATAAATACTTCCAAATAAAATCTAATTAATGTGGGCATGTGTTTTTTATTAAAAATAAATATTTTACAAAAGTATTGCATAAATAATCTTAGTAAACAAATTACTGAAAATTACAAGTTTTCTTTTTAAAAGAAAATGTTCCCTCAGGCCATGAAATCCAGTAATCAACAATTGTCATTTTTACTGTAATCAACTTGAGGCAGATCTGCTTTCTTTTATGTGGCATTTTGGTCTCATTTCTAAAGGTGTGTACAATATTGATATCTTCAGATTTTTTTTAATTACTAATTTTAAAATGCTTTCTGTGAGGGGGAAAAGCAAGTTGCACCTAATAATATAATATTATAAATAGTTGCAAAATACTGAAAAATATCCAGAAAATGCACAACTAACATAACACAAAAACATGTCAAAAATGAAATTTGGTAGTTAATAGATATAAAGTATTTGGTCCATAGTATAAGATCTTTCACATTTCATTATTATTTTTATTCCAATCTTTTAAATTTTTTCTCAGAAAAAATGTAATTCAATATAAATAATACATACAACATGTATACTAAAAAGCTTGCTTTATACTTTAAAAGAATGTTATGTACCATAGCATACTAAGCATGCTTTTGACTATCTGGTAGCCATATTCACAATAATAGTTATCCAAGAAGATTGCAATATTTATAACAGAAACACAAATGTGATGATTTACATAAAAAATGTATAATATGTAAATCAATTTATTTAAATGATCCACTTTTTTGATAGGGGGATGCATGATTTTGTTGTTGATTGCTTGTATATTGTCAATATGACAGGGCTCTATATTTGCATTAAACATTACTTTTTTGGTTGGAATACATTGGTTCATTGCTATGACTATGTTTAGACTCATGTTCAATGAAAATAGATTTAATATTAGGATTAGTCTTAGCTTGCAATTAACAAAAATTAATCCTGCATCCCTTATCAAAAAGTGATTCATTTAAATAAATTATTTACATTTTTTTTTCATGAGTCAAAGCATCGGCCAGGAAGCAAACCCATGAACCCAGGACAACTGCTTGTAAGGCAACTATGCTAACCAGTAGGCCACCAATGCTGACAATTATTTACATTTTATAATTAAATTTTATGTAAATCACCACTTCTGTGATTCTTCTATAAATCACAAAATCCTCTTTGATAAATAAAGCTATAAGCATAACTATTAGTTAGTATTATTCATATTGAATTATACATTTTATGTAATTATTTAGCTATAAATTTTATAATAAGTATTTATTATAACCTAAAGAAACATTAATTATTCTATGTAAACATGTAAAATTTAAATAAAAACAATCATAAATAAATAAATAAACTTCAAATGATTAAATGAAGGTATATATACTTGAAAGTTATTTCATTTGATAACAAGAATTTGAATACATAATTGACAAATGTTGAACATGTAATATATTTTATTTATTTAGTATATGGTATCAGCATATAAAAACACAATACTAACAGTTTTAAATCAATCAAGAGTTATTCTTTCACATTACATAGAGCCAAAAGTCCAACAGAGTAAAAGTAAATTGGACACCTCTTAAAAATATGAACAGTAATTTATGATCTACCACATTCACTATTTGGAGAATCTAAAATTCCTACTTGTCAAACTTGTAACCACATCTACCTCCATTCTGATTCTGTTAATCTTCATCCTAATTTTTCTTAGATGAGAGAAATGAAGTGCTCAAAGTGTAGAATCTGAAATTGAGGTATAGTTATTATTATTCTAGGCATGGCCCTGTATTTTGTTGATTGTCAAATGTGGGTGACTGAATAAATTCACCAATAACCAAAGAGTCCACCTTGATTTTAGCCTAAGTTTTAAGAAATTGATCAGAATGCAAGTGGTAAAATGAATTGATAGCTCAACAAAATTATTGAATTCATTGGTGGTTTCCAACCTGCATCTAAGGATAATTGGAAAGATATTGTGAAGTGTTGATAATGATTCAGCTGGTGTTTATTAGAATGTGTAAGAAATTAAAAGCATGCTTTCATTGGTCTGCATATATATATATATATATATATATATATATATGCAGTTACTGTTAATATATATATATATATATATATATTAACAGTAACTGCAAGAGTCTGAAGATTTCTGCACTACAACGGCGCCATCTAGGCATTTGATCCTAGAAAAAATTATATAGTAGGCAGATACATAAGTTAAGATTCAAAAAAAATCCTTATCTATATTATTCTGACCGTTTGCCCAATGTCACTAGCTCATAGAGTAGCAGAGATTTAAACATTTTTATAAGTTTTAATAGATTTAGATTCTCAAAATATATTAATATTTAAAACAATAAAATAAAAGAAGCCACTGCCAGTAATTAACACACAAAGACATTTTATTAACGCACATTTAAAATTGAGGAATAAATTTATTTTAGATTTTAACATTAATTTTTTTAAATTTAAATTACTATTTTAAATAGACCGCACAGATGGATATTTAAATTGTATTTTACTTTAGCATGTTGAGTATAGATAAGCTACATAGATTTTTCTTACCCTTAAAACTTATCAAAACATTCATTCAATCTCAGACTAAAAGTTCATAGTCAACCAAATGCCTGCTTCCAGATATATAGTTGCAACCAATGTAATATGAAAATGCTAGCACAAAACCACCCCGACAGGAATTTGCATCTGACAATGTGATATTATTTGAAGGAAATGATCCATGTCCAGAACAGGAAGGTGCATCTGTCTGACTAAGGAATCATGTATATACTTTTTTCTAAAGAGTGCTATATATGGGGGAGAACGGTCTTTCTGCCGACTTATAAATCCCTGTCCATAGAGCTAGAAGGGGTTAATGGCACAGGAAATACGTCTGCGACCATTTCAACGATATGACTGCCTCTTTGGGGTCATGCATTCAGTTGGGCATGTTGCCCTGAATGCTAAACATGCTTCACATTACATTAATATAAACACTCATATATCCCCCACAAACACTGTCCTAACTACGAAACAAATAGCCTGAAATTAACCCCTTAAATTAAACATAAACAAATTTAAACATAGTTATTATTTTTTATCCATGCAGCTATCCATACACAACTTTATATTTAATACATTTTAGTTAAAACATAACACACACACACACACACAAAGGAAATGATTGCTTAAACATCTGCATAAAAAATATTAATAATTGAATTTGCATTCTTTAATTCAGATAAGAGTTCTTATTTTCAGCTATTAATTCATTGCAATTTTAGAAAAGTTCTTATTAGATAGACACAAGAGTTTATACTTTATGGATTTAGCAGATTTAGAAGTCCATCTTCATGATCACTTTCATAGATTTTGTCCTTCTTTGAAATGAAACCACTACTTGCCATTCATTTGGTCAGGAACTGTCACCCAGAGGCCTCAGCTGGTTGTCTGAAAAATTAAATTTATTGCAGACTTCCACATCGTGAAAATCTGCAATATAGCTAGTTATAATGATATAGTCATAGTCAGCTCTCTGATAAGAATTATAATAATCATTTGGCTTTTATATTTTTCTTAGCCTTTTATTATCAAATCTTGGGATTCAATGAGCAAGACATCACTAATCCTCTCGTGTTTCAGTTACGGTCCATGCTACCATTTTCGTGCTTGCATTGGTCATTTAATTTCTTTGTATTCTCTTATCTGACTGTATAAATATTTGAGTGGCCCAAGGCTAGTGTGCTTTAGAATAATCATTTAATTAATAAAACAATCATTTCCATTTTCTAAGATTATAGAAATCAACATTATTTCTAATTTTAAAATATCAATCTTTATATTTTTACTTTTCTACAAAAAAAAAAAATACTTTCAAATACTTTTTCTTAAAATAGTTTAAGTTTTCCATCTGCACGACAATATATATATTAAACAACTTTTAATTTTCAGTTTTTAAGTTTTTTTCTTTTTAATAAATCGATTTTTATTTACAATCTTTTTATTTTCATTTTAAAATAATATAATGGAATATTATATTCCGTTACAATATATATATATATTATACCAGTCGAAAAATGACCACCTCAACTGCAAGTCGGATCCAAACTCAGCTGAACCAAACTGAATTCAAAACCAACTCACCAGCTCATATTAGTAGAAATCTAAATCGACAGCACAGTGCTATGCGCCAAGAAACTAGATCAATGGTTGCTGAACTAACTCTAATATCGGATAATTAATTAACTTAAGATACTTTTTTAAGTCGAATCATATGTATATGTTCGGGTTGCCAACAGAGACAGTGAGCATTAACAGTAAATAATTATTGAATAAGAGAATTAAAAACTAAGAAACCAAGTGTGTTTAGAAATTATTTAATAATAATAGTTTGTTTTGTGTGATTTTAAATAATGATTATATTAATTAATCCTAGTCCTTAAACAAAGTTTATAATTATAATAAGAGTGGCAGTCCTTATTATATGCCAATGAGTATTACGCAATATTTTGGAATGCTATGTCTATGCCCCCAACAAGAAAATTAAGGCAGATAAAGGTATTCAGTTGTAAAAGAAATTATTATTTTAATTTTATTTCAACAGAATGTGAGATTTATTTTTGCATTCACAAATCATTCATGAAGAGCAAGATGCGTATTTTAGGGCATAACTTTAATATTTATTGGAAAACATTTACTTTGAGATAACTGAGAATTTGTTTGACTTTAATTGAAATCACTTTGTCACGAATTATGAGCATCAGAGCAGGCTTTACTGGAACAGAGAAGCAATGGTGCTGATGAATTAAGAGCTATAAAATGAAATTAAAAGACAATGGCTGGTCGATGATCTAAGTCCTATGGCAACTTGCATTTCACAAGTCTTACTGCCCTTTAAGAGGAGGTGATTTACAAGTAGTATGGTGGCTTGTATTTGACAAGTCTTATGCCTTTTAAGTAGATGGGAACACAGGAAAGCCAGGCCAAGTCTTAACTATGAGCCTTTGGTGTTCCAAATATAACAAGAGTGGAGGAGGAAGTCCTTTCTTCCTTGATAATTTAAGATAATAGAAATATTATCACCGATAAGTCTAATGGAGCAGAATATTGCCCTACGTCAGCAACATTGAAGGTGATGACTTGATAGTCACCATTTGAAAAATAAAACCCAATTATAGAATGCTCTATGTGATGACTTGATCAAATTAATTAAATTGAACGAGCTTTTAACTAAAACTATTTTAACGCATTATAAAATTATATTCATCATGCCCCAGATATCATGCCCTTCCTGAATATTAATAGACAGTGAAAAACAATCTGAATTAGAATGTATTTAGTTGATTCCTTTATCGACCCTTTTTGCAAAAACATTTTAGATTATACGTGATTAAATAAATATTGGTGAATAAAAAAAAAAAACATTTTAATATTATGTGGATATCTAAACATTTGTAAATTAGATAAGAGCTGGGGACATAGGTGAGAAATGGAGCTAATAATTTATTATAAAAATAGCAAACATTTAATAATTTCTTTTGACTTGATGATTGATAGAACTGTATAAATCTAGTTCTAATGGGCGAAAATTATTATCAGATTTAATATTATATTATTTGCATGAGGCAAATGGAACAAAAGAGCTCATTGAGTCGAAGGATTATTGGCATATAATTAAAAATAAACAACATTAATAAATCACATGATAAATATATATAATATAGTAAATGAACCACCAAGTAAGAAAGGAGAAAGTTAAATTTAAAGACTAGAGATTGAGAGAATTTATATAATTTAGAATAGCATAAATAAAAGGGTTTACACAGAGTATTACATTTATAGAATGAAAAGATCTCTTAAAGGGAGTGTAAAGAAAACTGGCCAGAAAGTTTAAGGTTCATTATGGTAATATATTACCCATTTCTTCCTGGCTGGATCCTTAGTTTACATGTCTGGGTGAGGAAAATGTAGGCATGCATTTGGTCGAGTACTTGAACAGTATTTTAATGAATTTTCACAATTTTAGCAGCATGATTGGTCCAGAAAAAATTCAGCAGCTTCATTGAAGATTTTTAGGAGACTTCAGGAACAATAGCCAGATTCCTGATGTTTAGCCCCTTACCATGATAGGAACACTTTTTGAATTCATGATTTTGAACAGTGCATAATTTACTGGCACTTTTCTGCAACAAAGATGGCTTCTCTCTCCAAACTTTTCAGAGCTATATATACTGTATTTGATGCCTTCGAGCTAGCACTTCTTTCATTATCAATGTTACAAAATTTACTGGTTGTTTTTACATACATTCCTTTGTTAAAGCTTTCAAACTCATTAACTTGAATTCATTTTTTAATTGGAAAATGAATTCTTAAAATCAGAAAATGATTTTAATTAGAAAATCCTTACATTTTAAATGGTTATCTTTTTTTTTTCTAATTAATAAAACTTTACCTATTGTTTTTGGAAAGGGAAAATCTGAAAGCTTATCGAAAGAATGTAGCTTTTAATCACTAAAAATTTTAACAAATTATTTAAAAATAAAATCAAACATCCCCAACGCAATGAAACTTTCGAACAATTATATATATTTAAATATTTACAAATATATATGCACAATTCATGCAATTATAATGTATATAAATTCATGAATAATTTTATCATGAATCTATTAATAGCATTGATCAATTTAAACTCAAACGAATTAATTTTAACACACATTTATGAAATAAGTTTTTCTTTATGGAAATAAGTGTGGATTGAATGTATAAAACCCCATTGCATCGTAAATTTAAGGTTAGTATTAGGGTTTGAAGTGGGCTTTTGGCTAGATGTCATGAAGCTAGGATCGAACTCAGATCCGACTGCTTCAATATATATATATATATATATATATATATATTGAAGCCACTAAACTTATATATATATATATATATATATATATATATATAAGTTTAGTGGGTTTACTCTTGCACTAGACTGAAGAACAGTTCTTAGCCACAGAATAAATGATAGTGAAAGCAGAAGTTTAATTAAGATTAATTAATCATTATGTGGCACTTGCAATCTTTGATGTGATATTATTTCTGATGGCAGGTTTTTTCATTATTTTTTCCAAAATGGGGTTCAAAGAAAGATTGTGATCCAATTATATTCTCAAGTATTTTGAATATGATTCATTTTTAACTTTGTAGTTACAAAAATATACATTAAGAATTTTTTGACCAAATTAATGTTGAGATGAAACAAGTAGAAACTGATTTCTCTGGATTGATTTGAGGTGCAAAGAAAATAACTTATAAATAAGAGTTAAGGTTGTTTAAAATTTCACTAAAAGTGCAGCTTTTGAAAGCAAGGGCTATTTTATAAGCATAAATTAACTTTTTGAAGTTGTGTTGGAGTATCATAAATATATACATCAAATATGAGTAGCAAGAGAATTGCTCCATATGGTAGACCATTTTTGTTAATTAAACATTTTTGAAAGCATTTTCCAAAAGTGTGTGTAGATTTGCATTTGATAACTTTGCTTAGTTTATAGATCAGTCTCTTCCATTAAACATTGTCAAAAGTAGAGATAATGTCAAAGAGTATAAAGCCTGTATTGTCCTTTGATATGTGTAGTAAGTGAGGACATGATCACAACAATTACAATTTTGTATGAAACAAGATTTTTCAATAGGTAAAGTATATTCAAGGATTGGTGATAGTCTTGCCAGGAGACTTTGTTTAATAAAGTGGCTGATATTTTTCCAGAATGTGATACTTTATCCTGTTTGGTGAGTGATAATAATTTGGGGCCAACTTTTAACTATCAGGTATGTGATTAATTTTTAAAAATGTTTGCGAAAAATTGGCAAGCCATATAATTGTTCTAACATTCAAGTGTTTCAGAGAATCATGGCAAATATCCATACCTGCAACTTTTCCAGCTTTAAATAAGGACATTTTCTTTTTCAAAGGGAACCTCTGGACTGAGTGATGATGAATTTGTGTTGATTATAGTTTCCTGAAGAGGATTCTAGTTTCCTGATCTTGGAAAGTTTGGTTCTAACCAATCTTATCTATGTAATGTGCTGCACCATGTTAACAGATGAAATTTTATATAATGTGGTAGGTTTTCACCAGCAGTCAATCTAAAAAGAAGACTTGAAGATTTTTTACTTGAGAGGATGAACTTGTGTTTTTTCAACCATGCTGATTCATCTTTTGGAATTATCAAATAATTCTATCAGTGAATCTGCATCTAGTAGATCTCCAGTTTCCTCATATTTCTAAAGGAGTTTTTCATGCACTTAATCACAACATGGGGTATAATATTTGCAAAAGACTGGTATAATGAAGACATTGAACTTTTGAATGGAGAAGAGATAAGGAGGCATTCTTTTTATGTTATATTTTATATTAATAAAAATAGTTTCATTTAGTTTGATTGGGATCCAATGAGGAATGGGATTGCAATGAATTAGAGGAACTGTAAGTACAAGGCAAGTAATGATTGATAAATGATGACTTTTGGAAGTAGTTGGGAATGAACTACCATTACAGCCTGAAGTAACAAAATTTAGATCAACATTGTAACATCTGATCCACCAAGGTGAGGAAAATATGACTGATTGTGTTACATCAGAAACAAGGTGAACATTGTTCAATTGCATATAAAAAATCAAACCATCACCAGATTTAGAAGAACCATATCCCAGGATGCATGTTATAAGTTGAAATTTACTTCTATAATGGATGGATGGATGGAAGAAAGAAATTTGAATTTATCATAAGATAGATTTGGAGTCTTATATACTTTAAAGATGGAAGTGGCATCAATCCTGATTTCAATAGATGAGTTTGTATTCTCAAGTTAAGAACTGGAAATGTAATACTATAAAAATTGCTGTTATCAGCATAGGTTTCATCAAGAGACAAACAACAATGTTGTGTTTTCCAAGAAATGATTTCAAACTTGTACATTTTAATTTTCTATATTGAGTTGTCAGGTAGAAAAAAAAACTATTACCATCTCTCCAGCAATTGATAGTGAAAGTCTTAAAGTGAGATAACCATTATTTCCCAAATTAAATAGTTGAACAATATTTATGCTGCCAATGACCTTCACACCCTTAGTCAACATGTATTTATCCCCATGCACCACCACAATTTCTTCTGCTATATATTTTTTTGAAATCCATGTTGACGGAAACATACTGTGCTGTTGTGACCAGGAGTCCATGAGGTGAAGTCTTGGAGTCTGGCTTTCCATAATCGCACTCTCATTTACATTTTTCATCTACTTTCAGAATTAAAATTATACAAAGAATTGAAGCATTACTCCTGCACCAGAGTGAGATATGGATGGGACCATAAGATTTTAGTGAATTTTTCCATGCCAAGGCCACCCTTGGATATTGGAGAATTATAATCCACATCAGTGTTGTCTCATAAAAAATTCAGAAATTGTCTGTCACCACATTAATAATAGGCATTATAATATAAGTCTTATACAATGTAATTTAAAATAAAATTATTCATTATTAATATGATAATATTATATTAATCATGGTAACCATATTATTAATATTTTAATAAGTGAATGTGTGCTTAATATAAATTATATTGTTTTATCTATAGTAACCTCAACATTTTTGTTATTTATATGCTCTAAGTACTCGAAATTTGTAAGAATCAATTTAAATAATTTAATGCTTTGGTAAATTAAGAATAAAATATCCTGCAGTAAAACAAAATTAACAGAACTAGTGTGGAAGACTGAGAGTATCTGTTTAGTAAGTTTTGAAGAGATTTTCAAAGAAAGTTAGCTGTAATAAATTTTTCTGAAGAGAAAATTAACACTTTGAAAGACAATCAAAGATGAAGTTGTATTATTCTTGCAATAGATTCAAATTATCCTATGATTTTTTCTAAATGTTGATACATTTTAATATGAAGTTTTTTTAAACGATAGTTTACTGTCTGTTCATTTCAACAAAAATTTTATTAACAATAAATAGTGATTACATACTAATAAAGGATAGATAAATGAATAAATTGTACAATAATATGATTGTATAATGTTCTATTTGTTATCTGGCTAGATTTTGTTATGAGAGTACAATTGTTATACTCTTATGTGGTTAGGTATAGTGATGAGATTCTAATAACTTGATTAATGGAATAAGCATTTTTTATATAAACATGAATATTTTCTTTTAGAATTTCCTATTCTATAATGCTGGGTAGGTGGGAGTTGATAATCAAGAAAAGGAAAGTGCAGTTAAAGACCAGGTGTCATCAAAGACTTTACTGGAGGCCAGGAGCTGGTCACGTTTCTTGATTTTTTTGAGTGTTTGATAAAACAATGGTATGATTTGTGGCAAGGGTAATTCCATGAGAGTTTTGCATCTCACTATCCATATGGAATAAAGGACAAAGGTAGAAAGCCTTATTATTGAAAAAAACCCATTATGAATGGCATTTTCAAGTGAGAAAATCATATCAGGTCTTATGTTGGATTTGATTATAATTATATCTTTCAGTGTTTTAAGTCTTGGGTACCGGTGTATAATATGGTCTATGGTTTCATCTTCATGAGCACACAGACCACATATAGGGTCAATGCTGGCAAAACCTCTTCGGTGATAAAGGAACCAATTCGTGGGAAGCGCATTGAGATTTATTTTAATGATGAAGTCAAGATTACTATTATGATAAGAACATTTTATGCTTACAATTTATGCAAAGTTATTCTATATTATGCTATCCAATGTGATAACAATAAATGGGTAATGTTTAACAAAACATTATTTTGCATTCCAATGCATTTCCACTAATGATGTTTTCATAACTTAAAATATAAAATATTTTAAAGTGAATTAATAGTTTGAGCCATATATTTTATTTTTACTTCTATTATATAAAAGATAATTGATATTTAATATTCTTTGACTTCTATAATAAATCTTATTAATATTTAGATATATGGATTCTTTCTTGAGAGTAAGTTAAATATGTTTATAACAATATGAAGTTAAGTAAAAATTGGTATTTCTTTATCTGGAAGAAATAAGGTATTCTTTCTTATTTTGATGATGACAAATTTATATCATAGAAGTTTTAATGTGATATTTAATAAAAGAATATCAATTCGACCTTTAGCAACAATTTTTAATTAATTATTCTTTCTCAAATACAATATTATTATGCATATTAACAATTGACAGCAAATGTTAATATTTTATGTCTGTAATCTTCTCTTTCTTTTTGTGGTCATGTGATTAATATTTTTAGCTAAAATTATTGTACAATTTTGATTCTGTACATTAAAATTTTTATTTACTCAGTTTTGTATTTGGTATGTTTTTTTTAAAATTATGAATTAAATGAATGCTTTATTTAAAACTAAGGTTAAAGAAATTTTAAAATGTGAATGCACATATACATTTCTACACATAACTTATTAAATACATGTGGATAATAAAACTTCATTAAGTTTACTAATGTCAAAAAATAAAATATTATATAGAAGTACAAACAACATAAAACAAATTAAAAACTTTAAGTTGCAATGCATTTAGTACCATTTTGGATTACACTTTATGCCATCATCATCATTATCTATTATTTATATATATACTAAAACAGAGTTTAAATATAATATTTAGTTAGTTTATTATGCAAAGTATATTTTCAATGCTTTCCCATCATATTTATGTTTAGTTTTCTGAGGATCTTCATATTTTGCTGATTTGAATGCTATTCCATTTTGGATTCATTATGTATGTATTTGCTCAGGCAAATTTTATGTCAGATTCAGAATCCCCATAAATTGAAACAAGTTTTTTTAGCAACACAAAGGTCTAACATTTAACTGGCCCAATGTGAACTATGCTGAAATTGCAGCCAAAAAACTGTCCTTATATATATTATGGTGCAAACCAGGATAGATCATAGAATTAGAATGACCCAACATTCATTAATATATAAAAAAGTCTAAGGTAAAGTTTAAACCTGTTAATTTATTGGTTTTAATAATCATGAAAGAGAACATGGCAGAGTTGTGATCCAAGTGTTGTTGAAAATAAGTGCGAAGAAAGAAATGATTGCAAACATAAAATAGAAGAGGCATGGTTAATAAAACAAAATGGCTACACATAAACAAGAATCAAATCGCATTCAAATCAACAAAAATTAATGTTCTCAGCAGACTAACTATGAATATAACATGAAAGCATTGAAAGTATACTCGGTACAATAAATCTTACTAATTTTATATTTAAACCCTGTTTTAGTATTTTTAAACACACACACAAGACACACACACACACATATATATATATATATATATATATATATATATATATATAAATTTATATATATATATATACAATATACTAATTGTTTTTTAATGGAAAATACAATATATATATATGAAAAGAAAGTTACTGTTAACAATATGAAAAAGAAAAAAACTGTGAGGAAAATACTTGTTATTTTATTGAAACATCAGTTATCAACTATTATATTTTACTACATAGAAGCTCCCAGAAATAATAATACTATGAATATTTATATATGTAATTGAATATTTATAAAGACAGTAATCAGATATATTTTAAAAATTTTATCCACTTAGGAGTGCTTTTGGATATCCTCATAATCTTTGTCAACTAACACTTTGAAAGGCTAACCTTCCCACAATTACATGATCTTAACGTTTGCTGCCTGTGAATTAAGTCATGTTTGTGTTTATAAATTAACATAGCTTCTTTTATTTTTTTTTGTTGTCATTTTTTTTCAATTTGCAATATTTTAATGTTATTGTAATTGAAGTTAAAACCATAAATACAAGAATTATTATGGTCTTTAAAAATGGATGCTGAAACATTTTTATCTACTTTGCAATTTTGATTTGATTTCTGAACTCTTTATAACAACATAAAGTGCTCTTAAGTTTTTTTTCCAATGTACATCTCAAATCACCTATATATCCATTGCCACATGTACATATCCATTTATAAATGATACAATTTTTATTTATAAATGAGGTTTTATCTTTAGAATTATTTATTAATTTGTTTAATGTAGGAGGTGTGTAAAATGCAATATCACATATATCTTTATGAATATTTCTTATAAAATTTACTTGAATATTCAAAATATATGGTATTGATATCCATAGTTTTTTGTTAGTAGGAAGATCAATATCATTATTAAAATTTTTATTCTTATAACTCATGTTAAAATCTCTAATAACATTAAATATATGATTATAATTGTAACCAACAATTAACAATTCATTCAAATATATTTCAATATTTTTGCCTTTATCTGATGAATATTTGCAAAGACTGTTATTTTTAAATAAGAAGCACTTCAAACCTGCCATTTTATGTGATATTGGCACTCTTGATTTATATGTAATATAACCTCATTTTACTATTGGTTTAATGGTCATATAGTAATCCAGCATACATTGATTTCTAGTTATTTTAAGATCATGAAACTGAATGCACATTAAATCTTCATCTGTTTTTGTCCATTTTAAGCCATTTAAATTATTTATATATCATAATACACTCATCTAACTATTTATTTTAACTTTTGTTAGGGATGAAAGAAAAATTATGTTTATTGGTATTGTTATTAATCATTAAAGATGATCTTTTTTTTTTTATAAAAATATAGAAAATTTTCTTTTGAAATTTGGATACAACTTATATGATCAAATTATTGATGGGATACATTAAATGATATTTAAGAAAAAAAGTTCAATGATGAAACTTTCTGCATTGCATTCTAAAAGGATTAAAAAGTTTATAGAAGCTAAGGGAAGGTCCATGCTTTGATATCTTGGAGGTTGGTGACTATGCTTGCATAACTCAAAATGTATAAAGGTAACATAAGTTCTGTTTATGAAGAAAAAAACAGAGTTACATAGGTAAATCAGTTCCTATAGCATGAATTCAAAGGTCATGATGCCCAGGGTCTGAGGAATAGGCTTGAGGAAAGAGGCAAAAAATAATCAATTCCAAAGCCAGTTTGTCATCGTTTCCAGAATAGGAGATTTAGGGAATTGAGACCCCGGATATTCATTCATGATACTTTCAGATTCATGTGGCATTAATTCAACAAAAACATTACAACATGTTTTCATTGAACAGCTGGTGAAAATTTCCAGGATAAATTTACCTTTGCAAACTCAGCATTTACTGATCCTGCTACGAGAATGGATACTGGTTTCTCCTTTGATGATCTGGATCACAAGCCATCAATGGGAGATTTTTTTAGCACTTTCTGCTTTTGAGTCTATAGGACAGTCAGAGACCTTTTCTTTTGAGTCCTTGGATGGCAAGCCATCCATATATGTGCTCCATATGTGTTACTTTAGAGTCCATAGGTGGCTTATGAATAACTATTTTATATAAGAGTTTATTAATCAAAAAAAGCAAGTCATATATAATGGTACATTACTTTTATAAGCTTGTATTTACAAAAATGCAATGCAGAGAGTGTACCAATAGCTCAAACAAGCTCTTAATTAATAAGTGTGATATGAGAAAATATTTAAAATCTTTATACAGAATACTCCCATCTTCAAACCAACTAGTTTCAAGCTTATGGCTCATATATATAATTTTATTTTCAAGATCACAGATTTTTTGAACAAATATTTTTTCCCTGTTATAACTCCATATCTTGTGTTTCTTATATGAATGAATTTATATGCTAAAAATTTTTTTGTGTAAGCATTTTCTGAACACTGTACACCTGGATCTCATTTTATGTGGTAGATAGGTTCCTAAGAAAATGCACACAAAAGAAATTGCACAAAAATAGACTTAACTTACCTTGAAAAATGGGGGATATGTACTGTAATTTTCCAAAAATCATATAAAAGCAAACGTAAAATTACTTTAAAATTCACATAAAAAAAAAATAAGAAAATAAAATATGACTAATAAAAATTTCAAATTTGAAAAAATTTGATACAAGACAAACTTTTTTTTACTTTTTTTTTATTAACTACAGTATTTATTTTTATTCAAAACAATATATTTTTATGTGTAATTTACATTTTTTCATACATGTACAGTATTTTAATCATTATCGCTATTTGAGACATCAGATTCATCATGATGTGATGTGATGTGAGATATTGTAGCTTCTTCTTAAATGAAGTCAAGAGGAAATACAACTAAAACATTTTCCAATCACTGTTAATCCTTTCCATTTTGCAAAGCGATCTAAAATTAAAATTTTTGTTTCCAAAGAAATTCATTTTCTTGGGTGTTTTTTTTTCTCTTCATTAGAGTAAACTAAAAGTTTAAAATAAAAATAAGAACATAGACTTACAATAATAAAAAGACACTAACTCACCATTATTGGGAAAAAAATAATTAAAACTAACAATTAAAAATTAAATTCTTATTTTTGTCTTTAATTTTCAATTCCATTTAAAAATCAAATTTCATCGTTTCACATCACCTTAATTTCAGATCACGTTACATAATTTTAAAATTGTTAATTACAATTACAAATCAGATTTTAATTATCAAATTTAATTGTGCCCATTGCTATTACTCACTTTTTAAAAATAAACTTGTGGACACTAAATGATTAATTGATTATGTACTCTTTTTATAAAAAGCAAAAATAGAACATGATTTAAAGTGCAAAAACAACAACATACATAGTATTTTTCATCTATAACATTTGAACAGATTTACATTATAGTCTTGTAAAATTTAATGTGTGTATATAAAATGGGGAAATCCTGATTTCAAGTGAATTATGAATTTCTTTATTGCATAAAATCTATTACAGTACTATTATAAAGTGCTGAAAATATTGAAATTATTAGATGGAAGTTGAACTCTGATACTGCACTATTACTTTAAATATGATGTGAGTGCATGAAATTTATAATATTTAAAGTAATAGCACATTCTCAGAGCTTGACATCTGATCTAATAATTTTTATCACATAAAAGAAAACTGCATACAAAGATATTAAGAAGATACATGAATCGCATAATTTCAAAATTGCATTAAATATATCTGCATAAAATGAGACCCGGGTGTATTTGTGATTTTTTCTTGAAAAAATTTTGTCAAAAAAATCTAAGAGTACTAATTTTTGTTCATTCTGATTTTATTGTAAATTTAATTGATGGGGATATTGATGAATATCAAGAATATTTACCATGAAGATATACAACAAATGTGTTACCAAATAGTGAAGCTAGACTATAGTGGGATATGAAGAAATAATTATGGCTAGCAATTAGGGATAACAATAATGACCCTTTAGATCTCCCTTTCTGTTGAAAACCTCTATACAGAATGTTAATATGGTTAAATTTTACTACCAATATGAATAGTTGTTTTGATTTTCAAACTATAACAATTAATTAATCTTTTTCTTACAATAAACAATGCATTATAACAGTTTTCCATATCAAAACTTACCAACATGTTATTTCTTCATTAATAATACAAGCTGCTTAGAATTTCTTACAAAGAACTGTGTCTTGTATGTTAAAATTTTTAAGAATCATGACAAGAAATCTCTATAAATTTTGGGAAGATACATTTCTAGAACTAACATTAAATTGACCATAAAGTTTTAAAATGTTGTTAAAATATAATGTTAATTACTTTTTCAAAATCAATAAAGTGTCTGTGATTATTTGAGTAATTTTTATATCTTTTTTTTTTTTGTAGTCAGTAGCAGATTCTTTTGTCACTGTTTTATACTGGCATACTGCTAGGAGATGCCCTCATTGTAATAAGTTATATCCATTATATCTGTAATATTGCCTTTGTCAGCAGGAAGAATAAGTATGGGCTCATCTAGTTTGAGAGAATTAATAGTGTTACTCTCATTATAGAAATGTTTGATATCAGTTTTTGGCATTTGTCAAGGGTACTTTTATTTCTCCAGAAAAATTCCACTGTTTCTTCTAAAGATACATTTTGAGTGATTCCGTCAATGTCCATCATTATATCTAATAAAGAGATATCACACAGTGTGAAGATACAATTTAATCCTTTTTTCCAGAAAAGAAATTTCTCCATCAATTTGATGGTGAAAACTATGCTTGTAAATTTATAAAATTGAAAATTTATTTTGCACAGCATCATTTTTTATATACCTGTGTAGTCTTAGAGGTTTTTTTTAATTTTCCATGCAAATAATAATATATTTTCATTGTGTAAAAATCTAATGATGTGATTATTGGCGCAGTTATTTTTTTTAAAAAATATTCTAAAGTCACTAATGGCTTGTACATTTTGGTATTTGGAAATAATTTGAGCATTTAATCTTTTTTTCACATGTCAAAGCTTCGGCCAGGAAGCGAACCCACAAACCCGGGACAACTGCTTGTAAGCCAGCTGTGCTGACTACTCGGCCACCAATACTTGACAGCATTTAATCTTTCTCTTAATGTCTTAACAGAGTCTCACTTGCTCTCTAAGTATTATTTTCAGATTTTTGGGAGTTAGTAAAAGATTTTATTTGCAAACTCGTAGAAACAATTTCTTCAAATGCATCTTTAAATAAAAATGTTAATTTATTTTTAACTCTGCCCAGTTTTAGACATATTTTTTTATAATCTCAAATTTGACATCGGTCCACCCTGAATTGGAATATTTTCTGAAGCTTTGTGATGATGGTATTTTAATAGTTATTAAATAATGGACTATTTTTATCATTTAACTTTTCTAAACACATTTGATATTTAATATTAGATGATGAAAACAACTCAACATATAATTATTACTAAGATATAATCATCGCAAATTTTCAGTCAAACATTAATACAATTATGTGTAATTTGAAAAAAAAACATATACTGACAAATAATTTATATTCTTCTATTATAACTTCAGTTACAAAAAGTTCTAATATCATTTCCTCACCAATATAGAATATTTAGATAGCATTTTTATGAGTCAGCTATGTTGTCAAATTAACTCTCTTACTACTACATTAAGCAGCTATTGACAAAATATTAATTTTAATATTAGTAAATTATCCTCTATTAAAATTTCACTTTTTTTGGATTGAAGATAATTTTTGTTTCATTTTCATTATTTTAACACATCATTATGTGTTTGTTTACCCCCTGTCATCACACATGAATTCTGGAGTCACATTGAAATGTGAATGTGTCACTATTCAGTTTAACTGAATTTGATTAACAGTTCATGATTTTTTTTTCTATTATACTTCATTCTAGATTTAAAAAAAAAATTGCAATCTATTTTTTTTTTTAAAAAAAAAGGCTATTTTTTTTTTTTTTAATATGGCATTTTTTCTCCTTTGCAAAACATAAAAACTTACTTTGTAATTAGTTGGCAGTTTTAATCACCCGCTTTACGTTTCTTGTTTCAATTAAACATTGTAATGATTTTATTACCCGTTTTCTCGACAATGAGAATAGTTTTAAAGCTACTATCACCAGTAATAAATCTTTAGAAATATAAGCATATTGACAAGTATTGAGCAATTAAGACAGCACTTAAATAAAATAACCCTATCAAAGATAACAAACTATTTAATAGCCGGAACACTATCTTTAAACATTCAAGTAAATAATATTTTTATTGCATAGTAAATTAAAACTGCTTTCTTGTTATTAATAGTGAATATATACAAATACAATGTGTTTAAAAATAATCTTACATAGTTTAAACTTTTAATAAGTTAAACAGAATATATTTAAAGCTTACTAACATTAAACATCACTGTTTATTTATACCAAATTTCTACTATATGTTGCCTTTGACAGAATAGCTCAGTTGGTAGCGCGTTTGTCTTAAATTCGATGTTCAAGAATCTAAAAGTGCGAGTTCAACTTCTAATTGAATATTGTCACTGTGCATATAGTCCAGCAACACTTGAAGTAGAATGGAGAATAATACTACTCGAAGCGTTATGTAATTACTAACCTGTATTGTTTATTTGTGTGTTATTACTAACAAGTTGTTTGTATTTGAAAAGTTTAAATAAACTTTAAAATTTTCTATACATTCAACATTCACTCATAAATGATGGAAATAGTCCTATATATCACATCTTATAACGGTTTACTTATTTTAAAATTTTTTCTATAAATTTCACAAACAAGTAGATCAATGATATATATATGTTATAGCACCGGCCTGACGCGAACCCACAACCGATGACCTCCCGGCTAACAACGCGCTACACCACATTAGTAATATGATCAATTGCTATTGAACTTTTTATATTTTTTTAAATAATGGAGTATGATTCTATTACTCTTCGTATATAACTTCTACTTTTTTCAGGTTTAATGAACATATTTTTTTTATTTCAATACTTTATTAGGCATTATTATTTTTATGATAATATTTTTCTTTGTTCATCTTTTACATAAATTCTGAATTCCTTTTCAAAATCAACAAATTAATCAGTCATATCCAAAACCAAAAGAACTTGCTTAACGTAGTTATAATATTTTTTTAAAAAAAAAAATCATTTACTTTGATTTCAAAAAGAAGAATAAAGATGGAAAGTACTGTAAAATATGTAAGACTTGTTGAAAAAAGGTCTGTATATGCTGTGTTAGCTTGTGGTTAAACACTTGTAGAGGTCCCTACTATCGCATTTTACACCCCTATTCTCGAGGTTACAGCCTCAGTAAATATTATTCGATTATCTTAAATTGAGTTTAATATGTATTGCACAATAGATCTACATCAGAATAATATGAATTAGGAATTAGAAATCAAGTAAAAATGGCCGATATAAGTATACAATTTACTTGAATGGAGTGCCTTTGTTAAGCATAAATACTATTAAAAACAATATGCTTATGTATATAAAAATTTTTTTTCTTTTTTATTACCCTTATTTATAGTTTTGAGATGTGCTTACTTATTTGAACAGCAAACACACAAAATGGTTAAGAATGGTGGCCTAGGGGTTAGCATAGCCACCTTACAAGAAGTTATCCAGGGGTTTGCTTCCCAGCTGACACTTTGACATATGAAAAAAAAATAAAAAAAAAAAACACCACAAAATGTGCAGAAATAGATGTTGGAAGCAACAAAAAGAGATTGAACAATAAGAAAGTAAGTAGTTATTACTAATTATATTAAAACTTTTTAAAAAGTTGTTTAAGCACAGTTATTTATCTTCAATCTTCCGGCAGTTCTATACAAAATTATTACTAAAATCATTAAAACACAATAACACTAAAAAAGCTAAGATTGATTAGAATGCTTGAAAGGATATTTTTTTCTTTAAAACATTTTATAGTAAGATTACAGTAAACATTGTTAATTAAAATGAGAAACTAAAAATAAAATAGATGGATATTCCTTAATTCATCAAAATTTTATATGAGTTAATATCTTTGGAGATTGTTTCACCTAAAAATAAATAGAAATGATTTTTTTTATATATAATGAATGCTTTTATTTATAGTGAACTAAAAAGCAAAAAAAAAAAATAATAACTGTTGTTTTAAACACAACTGGTGTTTTAATATTTAACACGAAATAAGGATAGAGTCAGATATTAAATAAGTTAATTCATAATCATAAAAAGTCATGTTTGACTTATATTTTGATGTATAAGTAGCTATATATAACATTAACTTCCATAATATATAAATTATTTATATATTTCTTAATGCATTGGACTAAGATTTAGATAGAAGAAAAAAATATGCAAAACTAGAATAGGTTATATAAAGGAAAAAGATAGAGGATAATTTATTTATTATACCTCAGATAATTAAAATTAAGTAAGACAAAGTGCTGACTATTGTATTTTTAAATATAAAAAAGATTTGTGACAATGTGGACGATATAATTTGAAATTCTTGAAAATATGAGAATAAACTTATTGTTTTCAAGAATGACTGAAACTCTTTACAATGATTTTTTAAAGTACGGAGTAGGTTATAGAATGGAAAGGAAATATGAAACTGGATTAAAACTAAATGCCCACATTCACATTTATTGTTTATTTTGAATCTAAAGAATTGGAAATATAAATAAAATATTAGGGATAAAAGTAAGAATTCCGATAGTTGAAATCAAAATAATATATAATATAGTAGACATTTTTTTTTTTTAAAAAAGGTCAACAAATATGGATTTTTTGGAAAGGTAAATAGAAAGCATAAAATTGAAATATGGGTAATGAAAGATATTAGACTCAAAAACATGAAGAATTGTAGGTGTTTAAATATTATGTTTAATGGAAGAAGATATTTGCACAGAAAGTTTAAGAGTAGAATTGAGAATAAGAGGAAAACAATGTAATAGGATTCATTAAAAATCCAACATATTTTTTTAATCAATATGTGGTAGTTGTAATTATTTGGAAGCAAGTGGAGGTGTTATTTATTATTTAGAAGTAATGCACTTATATTAATAAAGAAACTCAGAATCTTTTAACCAAAATAAAATGAGAAGATTGACATGTATTAGGAAGTAAACTTAGGCTATTAAAAGATGAGAGTGAGCGGACTTATTTTCTGATGAAGGAAATTAATTTAAATATAAAATATTTGTAGCTTATAATATAAAAATGAATATGGATTAGTAAAAATAGTGTTTAAGTGAAATATGTGATGTCAACAAACATTTGTTGGACAAGAAAGTAGTACAATATGCAAATTAATAGACACACCTTTTATTTCATATTTATATTTAAAATTGTGATTATTTATTAAAAGCATAGGAAGTATATAATTACTTTAGAAAAAGGCTTTAACCTTTATCATATGCACGTTAAATGTTTATAATAGTCAAACAATGTTGCTTTTTGACTATAGAGGGACCTCTCAAACCTCACTACAAGATAGGGACTTTATAAAAATAAGAGTTGTCATCTTGTCTTTAATAAATTCCCACTTATGGAGATCAATCTGAAACATCTTTATTGGATAGTGTTAAGCTGTTAATTTCTTCACTTTTTAAGTCCACTATTGACTCACACAAAATTTTGCAATTTAAAGCTAGTCAATATTATGATCTTTATAATTGAAAAGTATAAACTAATGTAAAATTGTGATTATTAATTAAGCATATAGGAAGTATGTAAATACTTTAGAGGGTGGTTTTAATCTTTATTATATGCACTTTGAACATGTGTAATAGTAATACAATGTTGTTTGAGAGGTCCCTCTATAATCAAAAACAATATTGTTTGACTATTTTAAATACTCAAGGCATATATTATAAAAGTTAAAGCATTTCTCTAAATTATTTACATACTTCCTATGCACTTAATAAATAATAAAATGTTTACATTAGTGTATACATTTCCATTATAAACATCTTAATATTGACTTGCTGTAAATCACAAAATTTTGCCTGAGTCAACAGTGGATTTAAAAAATGAAAAGAGTAACGACTTCATACTATCATATCAAGATGCTTCAGATTGACCTATATAAGTGGAAATTTAGTTAAAGATAAAATTACCATTCCTATCTTTATAAAGTCATTATTTTGGGTCAAAATTTGAGATCTACGTTTATAATCAAAAAACAACAATGTTTGATTATTATGAACACTCAAGGCACATATGATAATGGATAGAAAAAAATAATAGCTCATTATAAATTTGGGAAATGAAAATAAACAATTTCAAACTATATAAGAAAAAAAGGATCGTTTATTTAATACAGGGTATGAGATTTGAATATAAAAAAACTAGCAAATGATGGAATAAGAATTTGGATTGTGGATTTATAGTGTAGATATAGTTATATGAAAATGGAAATGAGAATTTTCAAATCTATTTTTGAAATGCAATTGTTAAAGATAATCAAAATATCTTATACAGAGTGGGAAAAATTGAAAGTTGAATGATGATAAAGTCATGAAGATTTTATGATGTTTTTGTTTAGGTCTTTAAACAAAAAAGAAAGGTTAAGGAAATGAAATTAACAAAATATATTTCATTAAAATTAACTAGAACAAAAAAAAAAAAAAAATTAATGTTTAAAAAGTAAAAAAGTACCATGAGTGACAAGTGAGGTTTTAGAGATGTACAAAAAAATTATAGAAAAGAAATGTATAACCTGCTTAACAGGATCTCTCGTACATAGCCTTAGTGTAAAAACATTATTTGCTTGAAGAAGTTATTTTACATCACATGCCACTGCTTAAACATAATGTCTGCAAAAATCATTACTAAAACAATTACATCTGAACTGCCACTTTCTAATGAATTGTTTCAAATGATAAATATTAAAATGCAAAAATGATAGTTGCTTGTATAAATATAAGATAATGAATGGATTGAAAGCATATCAGAATTTACTCGTTTATTAACTACTGTTTGCGTCAATTAATCACCAAAAAAAAAAAAGACTTCGAAGTTTTGTAATTTTATTAACCATGCCTGTACATCTTAAACACTAGATTATATTACTGCTTTTGTTTTCTTTATATATTTTATTCACTATAAATTTGTTACCGCTACAAAAGTTTCTTGAACTTATAAACAAGTGCATTAATGTAATTGATAATAAAAATTGTATATAGTTAAATATATAGTTTTCTTTATTTTCTTATTTAAATATCCTTTTATGAAATAAAACATCTCGTTTTATGTTAAATAAATTTCCTCATTATTATTTGTCCACTATAATGATAAATAAATAAAAAAAAATAGAATTTTATGACAGAATAAAAAATAATGTCAATTTCAACTTAAGAAGCGTCTTGTATTAATAAAGAGATTTATTATGTTTTCAATACCAACAAATGATAAAAGAAGATTAAAAACAAACAAAAAAAAAAGCAACGCATTCAGTTATAATTCACTTTTAATATAATCTTCTCAGTATATATGCTCTTAGCAGTCTAATATTCAAACAAACTTCATTAATACGGATTCTAATGTACTTATAATAATAATAATAATAAGTTTTATAATTAAATACTGAAACGCATTTAAAAAAAGTAGAAAATTAGTTGTTGTTGTTGTTGTTTTTTCCATGATGATGAATATGAAAAGGTATGAACAGCGCACATTCAAAATGGGATTTTAAAAATACCTGTGACAGGTGTAATATATTTAAATTATTGTAACAAAATTAATAATAAGAAATACTTAGATTAATTTTATTTTTTTCTAACATTTTGTGTTAGGTTTTAACAACTCAAACAATAAGTATCGACATAATACCTGATAAAAAGGTTCAATAAGCATTGTGTTATCCAAAAATGTATTCCTTGTAAAAAGTGAAATTTAGTTTTCCGCTTATGATTGTTAATAACACTAGTCAAAATAACATACAACTATAGCAAATTATATACTTAGGATTCAGTATAATATTAAAAGGTGAATAGGATATCTCGAATCAACAAGTCTATTCTCCAATTTACTTTCCACACAAAATTTCAAAGATGATATTTAAACTTTTACATTAAATAAATTAGTTTGTATAAATATTTTAATCAGCCAAGAGTAGGCTGAATTGAAAATAATTTTAGTATTGTGGATAACAATCTAGTATTGAGTTATAGAGATGAATAATGAATATGAGAACATTATACTTTAGATTTGTAGATTGCGAAAAAGATTTTATTCCATAAATAATTTTGTACTGATTAATGTATTCAATAAACAAGATATTAAAGCAGTCAATCCTATTTAACAATTGAGCTTCATGGTCCTTCATACTTATCAAGTTACTAACCCATGTTTAAACCTTATGTTCTATCCCGCTCCTATATTCATGTATATCTATTTTATGTATATGTTTGAGATGTGCACCTAAAAAGTTATAAAGTTTAGCTTCTAATATTTTTTACTATTATTTACTATTAATTCTTCTGAAAATCAAAATATATTGGGTGCAGTTCATATATATATATATATATATATAATGCTGTTACATTAATTTAAAATTAGAATAATTTTTTTTTTTAAGTTCGTAAATAAAAAACTGAAAGCTAAAATTAAAGAGTTGTTCAATGTATATATATATATTTGCCCAGATGCAAAACTTTAAAAATTATTTTTCTTTTTTAAAAAAAAATATTTGAATATACTTTTTTATAAAAAAGTACAAGATCTAAAGATAAAATATTTTTGTAAATGGAAATGGTGTGTTTATTCATTATCGAAAAGCAAGATAACCCTTGGGGATTTTATATAAAAAAGTCAGATAAAATATAGATAAGAGAACAAAAATAAATTAGATGTCCAATAGAAGCAGCAATGAAGGCCCAGACCATAACGAAAAATTGGAACAAGAAACCATTGTTCAGTGAATCCAGATGATCAGTATAAAAGGAAAAATATTGAAATTAAGAACAGTTCCAGCTTGATTTTATGAGAAGGGTGATAAGACGCACTTGTCACTCTCTCTCACTTATTTCAAATGAAATGACTGTAATACCAGGATTGAACCAGCTAAGGCCACCTTCAGATAGACCGATCTTCAAATAAAGACTTTGTGGGAATTGACACCAGGAACTGGGAGCTCTTCTACTGTAAGATATTATCGGAAAAATTTTACTAAAAGTAATTAAGAACTTTAAAGATTTGACAAACTGAACCTAATTTTTTTAAATGAACTTTAATCTGACTTTTCAAATCAATTATTAATGTTTAATTTTTATCCATTTGAGTTTGCTAAAAATCATTTCCATTTTTTTTATTAATATTTATTGTATAAATTATTTAAATACATTAAATTTAAGTTGGGTACAGATGCTTGCATAGATCATTAACGTTTAATTGTTTTTATTTTCATATATGATTAAAATATATAGACATTTGGTAAATAATGATACCTTACGTTGAGTATCTAAAATGTATTTATTCAAATGTATTTTAAGCTATTGGTGTCAATGTGGCATCTTATGATGAATGCCATTGGGTTTCTTGTAAATTTCCCTTTGCAATTCCATCAATGACTTTATATTTTGATCATTTATGTTTATTTTGAAATGTTTTAACCATGTAATCTATGTAGACAATCTGTACTCAACATTAAAAAACAAAGTATTATAAAATTCATCTGTGCGAAATTATATAAATGTTAAATTTAAATCGGGCATGAATGGCTATATAGATTTGTAAAGTTATATTAATTAATTAAGGGAGGGTTAATCTTAGGTTATTTGTTTCATAGTTAGATTGGGTCAATGGATTGGATATATTGGTGTAATTAGTAAAGGTAGTATGAGGTCTGCCATGTGCAGGATCACATTACATGCCACACACCCCCTTTTTGCCTATGGAAGGGGATAGTAAGATGGAAAATGCTGTCTCTTTCTATGGAGTTTTTTTACTGTTTTTTTTTCCAGACAGATGTAGCATTCCTGACTGGATGAGATTCAATGTCTTCTCGAACCATGCTGTTCAGATGTACATTCCTGACAGTATGGTATTTGTGCTGTCGTATTCATGTTGCATTGAATACATCAATGTATCAGATGGATTGATGTCAGTTTGACTACAAACTTTGGGCCAAAGGTTAACTAAGGGATAGAATATTTTCTTTTCAAATGCAATCTATGTAGTTTATTCATACTCGACACTCTTAATAAAATATTATTAAATTCATCTGTGCGGATAGTTTAAAATTTCAAATAATAATTTAAATTCAAAGTTAATATTAAAATCTAAAATAATAAATGTTATTCCTCAAATTTTAAATATTATATATGTACGTTAATAAATGTTGTTTGTGTGTTAATTACTGGCAGTGGCTTTTATTTTTTTATATTTAAGATATAAATTAAATAAAGTTATATATTATTATCTCTGCATCTCCATGAGCTAGTGGCATTGGGCTGATGGTCATGAAAAATATCTATGTCAAAGTTGAATCTTTAACAGCATGTTTCTGCCTTCTCTATAAATTTTCTAGGTTCAAGTAGCTTAGTGGTGCTCTGTAGTGCAGATATGGTAAGACTGGAACTTCCACTTTCTTTTCCTATCATTATAATATATATATATATATATATATATATATATATATATATATATATATATATATATATATATATATATATATATATATATATATATATATATAAAACAATACTTTTGGATACGAACTGTGTATTATTTTGCATTACAATCCGATATTTCGATGGACTAGCAACTGCCATTATCAAGGTTATCTTTTGAAAGAACAATCGTTAGATCTCAAAGAATAACGTGACTCAGTGTAAAATGAGAAGTGAGATTCAACTTGAAGTAGTTCAGCATTCACATTATGAGTCTTATCAAAGTTTATTTCCCTCAGTTTTTTCACCTATTAATTTCAAGTTAATATTAGATAAAATGATAGGTTTCAACATAGCTGGAATATGTTGAGGTTTTTCAGCCCTATTTAAACCAGTAGGTCTCTTTAGTATTTCAGTTGACTCTCTCATGGTTCTTAAATCATATCTTTACAAATTAGCAAGTATTTTTGTATTGTCAAAATCACTTTGTGACTAATTTCTAAAAAATGGGAAGTAAAAACTGATGTACTAATTTTTTAATTAAAAGCATTTCTATATTCCTTAATTCTGATATTTATTCATCTATTAGAATGACCCACATAGCTTCTTGAGCACTGCAAACATGTAATTTCGTAAACTCCTTGATATTTTAAAAATATTCTGTCTTTAGGTTTACATAAAAAATCACCATTTTTTTTTTGCCAGTAGACAGAATATTTTTGAAACATCAAGGAGTTTATGAAATGCCATGTTTGCAGGGCAAAAGAAGCTATGTGGGTCATTCTAATAGACAAATAAATGTCAGAATTAAGGAACATAGAAATGCTTTTAATCAAAAAATTAGCACGTCAGTTTTTACTTCCCATTTTTTAGAAATTGGTCACAAACCTGATTTTGATAATACAAAAATACTTGTATTGAAAATATATGATTTAGGAACCATTAGAGAGTCAATTGAAATATTAAAGAGACCTACTGGTTTAAATAGGGTAGACAAAACACAATGTGGAAACCTATCATTTTATCATGACATCTGACTTTTTACTATTACTAATATTAACTTGAAATTAATATGTGAAAAATCTGAGGGAAATAAACATTTTTGATTAGTCTCATATTGTGAATGCTGAACAACTTCAAGTTGAATCTCACTTTTCATACCCCACTGAGTCATGTTATTCTTTGATATCTAATGATTGTTCTTTCAAAAGTTAACCTTGATAATGGCAGTTGCTAGTCCATCGAAATATCAGATTGTAATGCAAAATAATACACAGTTTGTACATAACATATTGTTTTATCTACATCATATAACCATGAAAACATTATATATATATATATATATATATATATATATATATATATGTTTATATATATATATATATATATATATATATATATATATATATATATATATCCGGGTAGATCAACTTGTCACACACAGTCAAATAAATAATTAACTTACTGCTTCATTAAATATTCCATTAAATATTTTATTATTCAAGCCAACTTAAGTAGTTTAAATTATCTTCCATCCACTTCCATACATTCCAACATATAAATTCATTATTTTGTTAAATATGTCTCACTGTCTTTTTCACTCTTCTAGTGGGCCAGATTTAAGAATTAATTTTTATGTGCCATCAGTATTTATGTTATTCATTAGATGTCCGATCTGGGGCTTGTGGAATGGGTTCAAATCTAGATTGGTCCCTGATATAAATCTTGGGGTTGACTGGGTTTGAAGTATGTTTCATTGAGTTCCAGCCCATGTTTGATGGATCAACATATTTTACCCAGTACAATATTCATCTGGAATATTATCACATTCTAAAGGCTACTTATCAAAAGCAATAGCTATATTACATGATGATTTTAAGAAAATTAACACTGAGATGATTTGACAGGGTGACTCAATGTCATCAAAACTTTTACATCAGTTTTACATGAAGTATTAAGTGATTTAAAATAGAAAACTAATAAAGTATTAATAAATGAAGTTTCTTTAATTTTAGATTTTGCAAATGATATAATTAACTTTGTAAGAAATGCTTCAAAATTTCAAGAAACATTGCTTAGATTCATCAGAAGAAAGTCAGAAAATATGAAGAAAGTTAAATATTCAAAACTCTAGAATATTGAATAAATTTACTCAGAAGTCAAACTAAATATTGGTATCAAGAATTAGAAGGTAACTCCTATAAAGACGTTGTCATATTACTAATAAAGATGAAAAAATAATTGATGAAATTAACCATAAAATTAAATATGTATTGTGAGATTTTGGAAGAAATAATATAGAATTGAAAGCACATGCATTTCAAAAGAAAGATTTTTAATAGTCATAGTTAACAATTATTTCTTATGAATGTGATAATAAGTAATTACAAATTACAAGAACAGATTGCAGATGCAATACATACTTGAAAGTACAGACATGTATCATTGATATAATTGGAAGAATTCATTAAAATTTAGCTAAGTTAGAAATTTTTTAAATATATGATAATAGATGAACAATTAAAAAAAGACTACATTTGGTTTGGTGAACTGGAGGAAATAAGCTACAGATTAAAAAATTGGATTAAATAGAGATTAATCTTTATCTTATATTGGATTGATATAGTTAAAAGTGTTGATGATGAATGATAATAAACATTTGCAAATAAAATTAATAACAAAAAATGATTAAAAAATATTTTAAAATTGATAAGCTTAATTGTAGCAAGTTGTCTTGTTTCTATCTTAGAGAAATTTCAGTTTAAAATAAGGTCTTAAATAGTCTATTCTCAAAATCTAAAAGATTCACAAATACGAAAGAGACTTGAAACCAGGAATTTTAGATTAATGATGCTTTCCTGTAAAATCTAATAACTTAAAGTTTAAACATAAATATGTAAGAACTTTCTAGTATCTTAATAATCATGTTAATTATATAACTTGGGATATGCATTTTACAATAATTTTGGAATAAATCTTAAAACTTATAAATTTTCTCAAGATTATTATTTTATTAACTGTCAATAATTAAACGCTTAAAAAACCGCTAATTATATTATTGGTTGTATGAGATAAAAATCAAATCTTTTAATTGGCCAACTCACAAACTGAAGACAAAGCCCATTGTTAAAACATATTCGCCTATAATATTAAATTCAACTCAGATACGTTTATAAAAAGTATATTACTAATTTTTCAGGTTATGAAAGAGAACGAAAGTTCTTTCAAAAATAAATTGCTATTTATTTATTATAAAATATATTCAATTTCGGCAAATATAAAGCGAATGTCTAAACAAAAAAGTGCTGACGCAAACGCTTTTTTTCAATTTTACGTTATTGAAAAGTAAAGATTTCTTTTTGCTAAATCTTAAATATTTTTACTAAAATCTTCAATATTTTTCGAAAATAATTTTGTTTTTTTGGTATATTTTTTAAAAAACTAGTTTAATTTCTCAAATTATATTTTTTTAATACTTAAATTGCATTCGAAATGAAAATCTCAGCGTTTTTCTTTATTTTCTTTGATCAGGTGGTTTCTTTGTTTTTTCCAGCCAATCAGAATGTCTTTTTTGGCTGAGAGTTGGCTGACAACCAATCACTGACAAGGTTCTTTCTTTGTTTAGTTTAAAATGTGTTCTTTTTTGTTTTTTTTTACTTGTAAAATAATTCGGAAGAGGGCACCATCTTACAGAACTTTTAAAAACCTAGTCAATACCTGTCAAACGAATATTTTAGCATAAGAACTAACAGAGTTAGAGTGACATCAGATGTCGACGAGATGCCTCGTAAGAGGTGGTTGAAGAATTAAAGTAATTTATACCTCAAATTTTTATAAAAATAATGCAAAAGCTATCATTTAATAAATCACATTTCTATGTGAATAAACTGCAGAATGAAGAGTTGAGTTTAATTAAAATCCCATGATATGTTCAATTATTTGTTTATTATTTATGTCTGATTTATCAACTACAACTCAAGAAAATTTAAATCCATAATATTTTTGAGGCAATAATTTTCATTAATTTAACCATTTTTAAATAGGAGACACCAAAATGTTATGAATAGTGGAATTTGTTAAGGGTTAAAATTATAAACTTATTTTAGATTTTAAATATCAGTTTTACCATTTTAAATATTTCATAAAGAATTTATATTCTGCTGATGTTTTAACACTATCTCAAATTGATGCACTGAAATATTAAATTGAAATGAAAACTCAATAAATTAACAACAACAGCAAAAGAATATTAAGTTCATAAATTTATATTCTATCTTTTACAAATCTTCATCATAAATTCTAAACATTTTTTTAAAAATATAAACTATAACAAATATGTAATAAATAATAAATAAGCCCATAAAAATAATCAATAAATCTTGACAAATACTATTAGTTTTAGTTAAATATCAAATTGTTAATCGTTTAGTGTGTGTTTTGAATTTAACAATAAATATACATCTATAATTTTATTTTCATTGGAATAGTTGTGGCAAGTTTTTAATTTAAAATACTTTATTCTAAATATTCTTATGATTTAAACAACCATATCAATATATTACACACATGATTTTATATATATATATATATATGTGTGTGTGTGTGTGTGTGTGTGTGTAAATTATGTAGACTACATTAATCTAGTGATATTTTTTTAATATTGTTTCCAATCAATACTATCATATTCAGCACACATAACAATATTGTTACATATTTCTTACACTTTCCTCATTTATTTTTCAAACCTAATGAGACAATTATAGCAAGTAAAATGTTGACACTGGATACTTAAAAATTCTTAAGATTTTTTAGCACAAAGTGATGACTTCTTATGAAAAATATTCATTAGACACATAATAAAAGTAATAGTCCATTTATCAGCTACAGTAGTGATTCAAATGTGTTATTTTTCTTCTGGGTAGCTTTCATAATATCAAGATCCCATGTAGTTTCTTTTCACATTTTTTCAATTTATTTTTTCCAATTTGGTTACTCATCTATTTAATCCACCCTACATATTTTTATCACCACATATCTTAAAATATCCCACCTCATGTGTTGCTAAAATTGATATTTTTTTTTTACTTTTTGACATATTTTCACATCTGGATTTGTTTGCAGTAGTTCTTTAAAGTCAATATGTGCTTTTAACTTGTCTTTTCAAAAAGAATACTTCATCAAAAGCATTGAAAAAAACGCTCAAATTATTATTGTTATTACTAATATAAACAAACAACACTTATCTACGTATTTTATATAATGTAAATACAATATATTTTAATTATCTCTTTATATTAATGACCAATTCTCATTTTGCAGTTGAACTCTTATGAAAACTAATTTCTTATTATTAAAATCCATACTGCTTCATGTGGCAAATACATAAACTACTGGGAAATTGAATTTGATTGTCATTTTATTTTTTATATTTATTTTTACAAAAATATTATTCAATGGTTACTTGTTTAGGCATTTTAGCTTTTACTTTCATTTGAGTGAAAATGCATTGTATTCTTTTAGCATATTTAAAGTGATATTGCAATATAAAAACAATGCTCCTGAATGCTTTAAAAATATGCTTTTGCATTTAATTTGATAACTTCATAGTGCTTTAAAAGTGTGACATTAAAACTTCAATTTGATTATCTCACTTATTTTTTATTTTTCATAAAATAGTCACATGTATTAAATCAAAAATAAAATAATCAAAATATGTTTGAAATATAAAGAGCTAAAATTATCACTGGAATTTATAATTTGTCAAGCAGCAGCCCAACACAATAAGAACACTATATCACATGATCACTGCTTCACATAATAACTGTATGGAGAGTTTTTCCTGTTTTAAGAACACTATATATGAATTCTATTACAATTATTTATCACAGCTATTATACTGTAAGAGCAATGGTAAAATAAGTTAATGAAAACATCTGTATTCCAGAAATGTCTTGCTCAAGGATTAAACTTTATAAAATTCCCACCAATTATTTAAAAGAGTAAAATCATTATAAATGGATGGAGAAAAAATTTAGTCAGAACATTTTTATCATCCCCTGACTTAAGTAAGAATCATGATCAAAACGAATTATCATTAAAAATGTCTTTAATAACTAGATAATTTAATACCAACAACAAATCAATTAATTTTATAGATTACACATTATATGATAAACAAAAGCAGCTTTCTATTCTAGTGTCATCTATAATGTTCTTAAACAATGTACTTAATGGTGGACACTTGAATTTTAGGATTTTAAATTTTATTGAGAAAGACATAACTCAGAAACATTTGGAGATGGAGATAAAATGCACTACCATCTGATAATAACTAATTATACAAGCTTACTATAGATGCCACTAATATAAAAAGATGTACGGTGTTAGTATAATTAGTCTAATTTATGTCAAAATAGATACAACCGCAGTAACTTATTTTTAATAATTATTGAATTCTCAGATATAATAAAACATAGAACTACCACAACTAAGTTATAAATCACATGGTTAACAATACCTATGATTAAACAAGTTATTATTTATAGTAGCAAACTTTCCATATAGTAGTGCCACTCAGTGCTAACCTCAATAATCAGTATATGCATGAAGGTAAAAGGTAGATACTGAAGGGTTGCATCAGATCCTATGATCAAGGTGAAATGCTCTTATATCCAAAGCTCCGCACTGATGAAAACCACTCACTAAAACTAGTCTGTGGATTTTGAATGAGTAAACATGAGACAGGGATTTTTAAAGATTTTACGCACAAGCTTTTTCCATCCATTAGTTATTAAGGTTTACACTGGGTGGCACTACTGTATGAAGTGGTTTTTACTACAAAGTTATCTATATTTAATATTTGTTTCATAATAATCATTTTTAATGTTGTTATTATTAAAAAAAATATATGTTTATGAGTTGTTTGAGGTAATTAATATTAAAGTTATGTTTGTGTAAAATATGTATTAAAACAAAATAATCAATTTAAAGATCAAATGAATAAGTACTGTGATTGTGAAAAAGAAAGCCAAACACTTGTCTGCAATGAAATAGACGTTGACTTTTTAAATAATTATATAAATGGAGTTTCTGTAGAATTATTTATCATTTGTTTTTTTAGGATAATCCAGAGTCTAGTTATGTTTATTGTGAATAATTGATACTTAACATAAATTATAATCTTTGTACATGTCATATTTTAGATATAATATGACGAAAAATCATTTGTCAATGTCCTGGTCAATTAATTTTGGTATCAGAGCAAATATACTTTTTTTTAATTATTAAAAACATTATTAGAAATTATAGAAAAGTGTCTATTAAATAAAGCAATGGATATAATAGAAAATATGTAAAAAGAAATATAATTATTAAAGTATATATATATGAAAAACAAGTTAATCAAGTAACCTGCTATCACTTGTTATTTATGTTCAAAAGATGGCGCTATACCAAAACCACCGAACAAGTGTAAGATTTGTTTTACATAAAATGAAATGAAAGAGGTAGTTAATTTCTGACTCTTTTTTCGTTTATGTAAAACAAATCTTACACTTGTTCGGTGGTTTTGGTATAGCGCCATCTTTTGAACATATATATATATATATATATATGTTGTACCAGATCCATCTGCAATACTCTATTTTTACTTTAACAACTTATTTATTTATACTTTATATTTCATTTTATTATATTCAGAAAATTATTTATTTAGTAATATTTTTTAATATTTATTATCTTATTTTATTATTTATTAACATCAATTATTTATAATGTTTTTAATTTATTTATATTTTGTGATTATTGTTTCTTCTATAATGACTGCAGAAGCAGACTGGAACTTCAAGCAGTGCGGTAAAAATTCATTGATAGATTAACCATCAACTATACTTATAGCCAGATAGAAGCAATACAAGTACACAACTCGATCATATTTTCTGGTTATAGCACCCCTCAACTGCTGGAATCAAACCTGCCATCCAAAGTATTTTATTTGTTTTGAGAATAAAACTCAGGCACCAGCGGACCATATGTTATATATATATATATTAATTAAAACAAAATAATCAATTTAAAGATCAAATGAATAAGTACTGTGATTGTGAAAAAGAAAGCCAAACACTTGTCTGCAATGAAATAGACGTTGACTTTTAAAATAAATATATATATATATAATTATAATTGAAATAATATTTTTTTAACGATTTATAAACAATTACAAACAATGTATACTATCATAAGGTGAATCTAGGTGCAGTATTGAGAAAAGATTGAAGTAACATGAATTATTATATAAGCGTGTAAAAAATAAAAATAGTGGTCATTTAATATCTTCTTCAGTTTTCTTTGATCATGAAAAAACATGTAAATATAAATTTAAATTTAATTTGGAAAATGTGAAAATTCTTCATGAAGAGAGAAACCATAGTAAAAGAAAAATTAAAGAGGCAATTTTTATAAACAGGAATAAAATGCATTTAATAAATCGACAAGCTTCTAACATTAAAATACCAGATTCGTGGAATTTGAATGGATGACGTTTGCTTCCACTTTTGGTTTTTGAATTTAATGGCAGTTGAGGCAGGTTAGATAGTAACCGAAAGTACTTCTGCGGATTTTAAGATTGTTTGTAATTGTTTATAAACTGTTAAAAAAAATATTATTTCAATTATAATTACAATATTGTTTTTAATTAACAGATATTTTATTTATATATATATATTGTAACCTTCCCCGCTCCATCTAATATAATAATACCCACAACATGCTAAGAATATACTAACTATTCCGGATTTTCTTTACTTATTTATTTCCGGTCAATAATAATTAACATTAATAATAATTCCGGGTTCTCTAACTCAGTCTATCAAATATATTATTATAATTTAAATAAAATAATCACTAGCTCAGAACTTTATAAACACAGTTATGTCTGTGAAATGAATCAACATAAACATCTTTTATTATTCCCATGAGACCTGGAGCAATGACAAAGGAACAAGACGAGAGATCATTGAGATACTATCCCAATGGCATAAGAACACTATCCTAAATAATTGACTAATAGCATTCCCACGACTTTTAAAACTTTTATCATATCTTAATATTTTTAAAACAAATTCTAGCTCACATAAATAAATTAATTAAATAAAATAGAGTTAAATTAATCAAATCATATCAAATCAAATAGATAAATCAATAAGTAAATAACTAATTAAATCTCAGGTTCATAAATTGTAATTAAAACTGATTTCATATTGCCATAGTAAATTATGATAAGGGAATTTTATGTCATAATTCACTACGTAACGAATAACTAATTAATAAGAACAATGACAATAATAAAATAATATAATCTTCTTTTCTTTCTAGATGTATTAAATATTTTCGTGGTAACATTTATTAATCTGATAATCAAAAGTTATGTGGTAACGTTCGCATATATTTTACTTAAATATTGTGGCAATTAACCCATGACCAATACCTGTTCTACTTATATTTCTTTCATTTTATTATGTAAATAAAACAAAATAAATTATTAAAATTTCTAATATTTATTATCCTGTGCAAAATCATAAACATGTTTAACTATAAAACGTGCGTTGTGATTTCATGCATTTCATGTGTAGGAAAAACAACAACCAAGACACAAAGCTTACTAATAAAATTTTATAACATTTTATTAACATTATAACAAGTAACAATTTGTACATTATTTACAGCGGATATCCCTATTTACTTATCACAAACTTTTTATTTATACCCGTTGATGTCTTAACATTATTATTATCGAATTTTATTTTACCCTTTTACCATTAATAATTACAAAAGTATTTTACAATATTATCATTATTGGATACATGTTTTGAGCTTAGCTGAATACACAAAATTTCTATCCATTAAACTTTTCTATTGACATTATGTCCTTATAATTTCAAAATTATATTTCTATAAGATCTTTACTTTTATGTAAAATTATACAAAAATTACAAAATTATACTTATTCTTGTTAGTATGGAATCCTACAGAATTTAATCCTTATGATATTTTCATGTTCCTTTTATTATCAATCATAATATAATTACTGATAAAATTTTGATCCCATCCTTAACTTTATATAGCAATTAACATTATCCACACACTATGTACAAATACACATTTTTGTTATATATTTCTTTAACTCATTTTCCAAATAAACATGCAATCTCTTTTACTAAATCTCACGTACAACATTTTAAAATCTTATTATTGTTTTAAAACTTAATTCTAAGGTTTTTCCTTTAAAATTATACCAGTTTAGCAATTGGCTTTAAAATTATATCATATGATTCTTCATCTTTTATAATACTTATACTTTCACTTTGGACTTATACAATTCTACTTTACTCTAGTAAATAACTATTCTTACATAACTACTATCTAACTTACTTTCTATCTTATGTATCATTTCTATAAAATTATCTCCCTGACGATGTATTTTCATGAAATCAAGATAGCGAAGATATAGATGCATTGGATCAAAATAAACAAGATATTATCCTTTATAAAACTTTGACAATCATGGCACAGTGAATTTAAGGACGCCATAGAGGAGTGACTTTTATCTGTCTATCTGCCTCTAGTATTGGAAGGATGCTAAAGCTATTTCTTCAGCTTCATCACATCAGAAAGTTTCAAAGATATGTAAAAACACTGTCCAGAATATATGTGCTCAGTTATAGGGCGAAGTTATCTATACTGAAGTCACACAAATAATTATGATCCACATATTTCATTCCTTATAGTTTAATAAAACATCCTCTTGGTTTCCTTTGACATCAGTACTCCCAAGTCACTATCTGATTGATTTCTTCAGATTCATCTCTTCATTACATCGACAAATTCTCTGTCTACCTTGCTAATAATAATAAAATTCATTTTTATTTAACTATACAGCTATTCTTAAGAAAATTCTTTACTATACTTCTCGTATATTTCTATCTCTACTGTTCTAAACTATTTGAATATTTTCAATATAAAACTCAAAAGAATCACATAATTAATATGCTACTTATTATTAATCATTTTAGATTATTTATTGCATGCACATTTTAAAATTTTACTACTCTCTTAAATATATGTTTGATGTTGGATAAATGTGTACTTATAACTTTTAACATCTTTCATACTTCATTCATTAATAGATGACCTATAAAAAAAAATATATTACATATTACCAATAATATTAAAATTACCAACGATCTCTATCCTCTGGATCGTATTTGTAAACTTCTCCATTCCAGGACTTCTAGTAGGTATTTAAAATTTTCCATACACACATTTTTATTTATACTAATATTTCTCTCATTCCATTAGCTCGTATATTTAAATATAATTATTATAAAATTTATGTTTATATGTTTCCCTAAGCTAATTCAAATTTTATACTTTAAATACAATAAAAAAAAAATAATTAAAACTATATTTACGATACAGCTTTGTTGGACTCGCTTGGAAAATCGTTCATTGCAAAGCTAAAATAAAAAATTATATTTTATTTTCTTCAGTCACTTAATGTTCTAATTTAAACTTTTAATTCGGTTTATTAATTCTTCTTGGACGATGATCCTTAATTTTCTTCATCTTTTTCCACTTATTCTTGAGATCTCCTTTACATAGTCTGCTAGCTTTTTCCCCCGCGCTTGGTTTTCCTCGATGCATCTTGTAATTTTATTTTAAAAATTCAATAAATTTTTCTTTATTTCCCTGGATCCATTTTCCTCATTTTAGTGATTAATTATATCTGTTTAAAATAATATTCTTTCCATTTAATATCTTTTCCTTTTTTCTATGATGAGATAAAAATGTTAGGTTCCTCTTAGTAAGTTCATATAGCACTTTATACAGGACTATGGCTTTTCTTCTATTTTTAATTTAGAAACTATATTTTAAATAATGTTTTTCCTTTAATATAACATACTTTTCTTCCTCATTCTTTTTCTATATACTTGAACGCTTATTATGATTTTTCTCATAGAGAAATATGACTTAGTTTTAAATACTTATAAAACAAAATGTTCGTCATAGGATTCTCTCGATAGCAAATAGTTTCTTTCTTATATTTTCACACAGCATCTTCTTTGTATTTTTCCAAGTTATATGATTTAATTTCTGGTTGAGCACAAATAATACAAAACTTATACAATTTTCACTCATTTTTCTTTCAATAATTATTTCAATTATTATTCTTGGTATTTCCATTTTATTGTAGGCTGAATGGTCAAATTTGATTAAATCCACTGGTAAGATCACGTAGAAATTAGCAAATCATCTTTCTGGATACAAAATTATATTATCTGTTCAAGACTAACTTTAGAATAATTATTAATTTATAAATTTATATTACTTTTTTCAGCTTCGATGTTACAAGCAATTCAAAAAAATTACCTTCCTCTTCAACTTTCACATTCCATCTCCCGCTTCTGTCTATCTTAGATTTTTTTCTTGCCAATTTAAATCCGTTGATTGGTCAATATTTGTTTTTAGCGCGAACAATATTAGTCATTCTATTTTGGATGATAAATTGTACTTTTTAAATAAATATTTATGACGTAATGTCTGGAATATTACTTTAACTTAATATTATTAAATTTAATCATAGTTTGATAAAATTATTATTTGATCTTTAAAATAATTATTAAGACAATCTATAATATTTTAAACTTTAATTTTTATGATAGATGACAATTATATCTAGTTTTGAATTCACAAACTTTATTATTATTTACCAAGTGTGTGTGTGCGTGAAGGCATATAATATACGATCACGTGTCTATTCACTTTACAAAATAATCTTTTATTTATGTCTTGGTTTAAATTACCAAAACTAATGTATTTTCTAAATTTTGAAAAATAAATTGAAACTTATAAGACCAAATATAATTCTCACCATCCCGAAGTTTATTAATAAAAATATACCCTATTAATTTTGACTCATTATAATATTATCTTTCATTTATTTAAACTATTAATTCTGAAAATATTATATTCTAATCATTACTATAATTTTAACTGTCTATAGCTGTGTTATTTTGTATGGCCAGCTTTCACAACCATAAGCAATGATATTAAAACTTTATTTAACTGTTTACTTTTTAAAATACTTTATTATACTGTTATCTGTTAGGTATTTTAGCTTAAAATTGTATTACAAATCTATTATTACTTTTATATCACTTAAATATAACTTAAAATTTTAAAATTTTTTTCATAATTGACCTTTCTACCCTACCTATGATCTACAGACAAGGGCACAATATATATATATATATATATACTGTATAATAAAAAATATTTAGTAGATATATATATATATATATATATATAAATGTAAAATACAGCACCCATTACCTAACCCTTAATACGTCGTCTCGTAAATTTTATAAAAACATCATTTATATAAATCAATAACAATGTTTTAATTTTATAATAACGACTCGATCAGAATTTTGTACCTCCCTCTTACACAAAATCCTATCACAGGGCTGTCAGTACCTCGGGTAGAGTAATCAATATCATTGGAAAACATTTGCCAATAACATTTATACTCAATTACTAGACAACATATTAGCCAATCAAACTTTTTATTTATTTAAAGGAAAAAATCCTATGGGCGCCAGCCGACTTTGTCGACAAGTCTGCTTGACCAATACGGTCTAGTACCCGCTCCCGCTAGCTCAGCTACAATAATCAATAAAATATACTCCGCCTACTTAAAAATCAATTTTAGAATCTTTCTCTGCGCTAATTTTCTCGCTCTCTCTTTTTCTTTTATTTAATTATTTAATTTAAATCTAATTTGAGTAATTACTAAACCATGAAATCTTCATTTACGCTATTACACTTCGTTTGGTCTTATAATATAATTAACTACACTTTCGTTCAAGTTTAGATAATATTTAATACAATAAAATCTCATATTATAAATACAAAAAATAATTATACGCACACTTATAGTTGAAATCACAATAAAATCTCATATTATAAATACATTTTGGAAAGAATCATACGCATACACTTATATTTGAAATCACACTGAAATACATTTTGAAAAATAATTATATGCATATACTTATATTTGAAATCACACTAACATCTCTGGGTAATGGAGCTAAAGACAATTAGTACTTATTGTTCGTAAGATAAAGTTCAGAGTTTATTATTACGGCTTTTTATTAGTGAATTAGAAATTGAAATAAACATTACCTAGCTTTCTCCCTTATGCATGGTTCCGAGCGTTGCTTCTGATAGTATTTCATTCGGTCAGTTAGCGCTAACTCTTTGCAATCCGTTTCCCGATGTCATTGGGATCCTGTGGGCTCCACGTGGACACTCCATCTCCTTCTTGTTTTACACGACCATGATCTAAGTTTGAACTGTCTGCTGTTGGTATTGCATGGAAGGATTCGGCCGGTTGTTCACACGATGGGTTTAACAATGCAGCATTTTACTTTAGACGTATACTCTTTATCTATGAAAATAATATAATTAATGAATGAATAATAAGAAGAAGAGCTTAAGATGATTAAGCTTAAGAATATTTGAATAGAAAATTTGCCCTTTTTATATTTTACGGTCTTTATCTTGCGGATTCAATCTACAATACGTAACTAATCCTCTGGTGTTTCAGTTATGGTCCATGCTGACTTTCTGGTGTTCGCATTGGTCATTTAATTTCTTTGTACTCTCTGCTAGAGTTATTTCACTTTCTTTATTTCACTTTCTTTGTTATAGTTATTTCAATTTCTTTGTTAAAGTTATTTTCAATTTCTTTGTTAAAGTTATTTTCACTAATTAGCCGTTTAATGGAAATTTCTTATGTTTGTCATTAGCTCCCATTGTTCACTACATTCCTTTAATTACATATATTTTTCTTTTTTTTTTTTTTATTATGATTATAAGACAAAACGAATTCCACCTTGCTTTTTCTTTTTTTTTTTCTTAAAGCAATCTTAAATCGAATTTCAATTTAGTTAAATCAAATTTTAATTAAATCAAATTTAGTTAAATCAATTTTAATTCTTTAGGTTTTATTTAAATACGATTCAAAATTATATATTATAAAACTATTTATTTTATGCTTTTAACGATAACCTGTCTATGAGAAAAAAAATCTTTATTCTTATTTTACCCTACGCGATCTTTTATTTTTATTAATATTTACACAAATCGTTTATCAATTTATATTATTTTTAAAATTATGTGTACCTCCGAAGAAAGCACACTCCTTCCTGATATATCTCGGTACAATATATATAAATTTTAATGGTAAATACAATATTATAGTTTAAAATTCTTTTGTAACGCTTTCGATTATATGGTAATCCTTGTCAGCTTTAACTGAATTTCAAATTTTCAAACTTAATGTTACATATATTTCCATAAGCTATGTATGGCATATTCACAACTTGCCTATTAATAACATCATTCTTATATTTATCAATTAATATTGCCTCTTTAATTTTCCTCTTTTTATAATTTCCTTCTTCCATTAATATTTTTATTTCATTACTATTAAATATAAACTTATAATTACAAGTTTTTTCATGATCAAAGAATATTGAAGCTTATTAAATTGACTATTTACATTATTTTTAATTTGGTTATATAATAATTGATGCTCCTTCAATCTTTTTTCCACCGAACATCTTGATTCACCAATGTAAAATTTCTGACATTCACATGAAACCTGATAAATTATATTACTTCTTTGCCATTTAGGAATTGTACTCTTAGAATTATTAATCAATCGATTAACATTTGGAGGAACACAGAATGAAATATTATACTTTTTTAAAATATATGCTTAATTAATTTACATTGCATGTTTTTTTATAATTGGCATAGATATCAATTTTTTTATTATCTAAAGTAACATTGCAAACTCTCTTCTTATTATTAAATGAATTTACTGTATGCAATATTTGGTTTTTATCATAACCAACCTTCAAAAGTTCATTAGTAAAGAGATCAATATTTAAAATTTTATCACTCTTATATTTACATAATTTATCATTGTGATGCAAAAATGATTTCAGAACTTGCGATTTTATGTATCATTGGAACACATGATTTAAAATGAATATATCCTCTTTCTCCAATAGGTTTAAAAATTAATTTATAATTTACATCAGTAGCATCTCTAAATTTTTGGTACCTATTGTGATTTAGCATGTAAGTCATTTTCTTCATTTTTGGGATTGGGCTGAAGTTGACTTTTTGTGTCTGTCCTATTTTCCATGGAATTTTCAAATGTTCTTACTAATACTATAATGCAAAATTATCCATGCCTTTTTCAGTTATAGCTTTTTCTTGTCATTTTTAATATCTTCATCAAAGATAAAAATACTTAGTTTGAAAAGTAATCAAGACCACAAAATGAGATTAAAAATATATAACATACATATATGTATAAAGTAAAAGGCCTTTTCTCCCCTACTTAATTCATATAAATCTAATGTACATTTTTAAATTGAAAAATAGCTATTTAATTTATCGGAAGTGGATAAACTTTTAATAATCATAACTGTAAGTTTTTTCAATAAAATAAATTATTTTCAAAAAATTTAGTTTAATATTGAGCAAAAAAAAAAAGCAGTTTGTAAGAGGTATAATCAATAAAAATATAAAGGCTTTAATCAACGATTTTTATTACTTTCTCTATGTGCATGGAAAAGTGAATCAAGATGTAGAAACATTTAATTTTCAAAAGAAAGAAAACAAAAATGGATAAAAATATTTTACTTAAGAGTTCAATCATTTGTGTTTCAATTATTTTTCCAAAATTAAATCAATTATTTAATATTATGCATATAAAATAAATTTAACCTTAAATATTACGAATCACAGAAATATAAAACATTATTTCTTTTAAAATAATATCAAAAGGAAATATCTAAAATGTATTGAATTTTGATGTCTTTTTTTTTTCAAAACAAAACTAAATCAAACAGATAACAAATCTAACTATGCATACACATACTTGACACAATCAAATATTTGCGTACAAATTTATAAATAATTGTTTTGTTTTTAAGGGAGCATTGAAACTTTATTATGTCTACTCATTATAAAATATTTATAACATTTTAAAAATGTTCATATTTGTTTTATTTGATCAAAACTATATTTGTATAAAAAAATTATCTATGTGATAATTAATTATTACAGCTTGAATTCATCTACAATTTTAAGTATATTAGATAAGAAATAACTATACGAGTTCAATGAAATAGGTTCAATACTGTCCAGGTAAAATTAAAGAAATAAAATCACGCTGTGATGTAGAATACTTTTTTTTGAAATGATCGGCTTCAATCATTTAATATTGGTTACATGAATACATTCAAAATGTAATCACACTTGTAATTGGAAAACCCGACCCATACTGCACTTCACTTTTAGTAGTCTTCTATGGGAAACTATTATAGGAGCATTGAATAAGAGAATAGCATATTTATCCATCTACATTTATTTTGATATTGATATCATTAAAATTGAAAACTACATGAGATACAGATTGCTTAAAATTTCAGTCACTTGATTATCAACTACAGTGTGTCACATTATATTATTTATTTTAACATAATAGGTTCTTTTAAAAAAACAACTTGTAAAACCTTTATTTTCATGATGTCTAATATGAAGCATTTGAATTAAAATTTACAACAGTGAATATCCTCTTATTTTGCCAACATTCAGTCATCACAAATAGACAATAAGGTATTAAAAATAATGCAGTAGAAGAAGTTTTGTTAATCATTACTTTTAAATATATCTACTTTTGATATTAAAAATTGAAAGTGTATTTAATGATTTACACAATGGTTTGAAAATGGTTATGTTTTATATCAATATATTAATCTAGAATGTTAATTAGTTTATTCAATATTTTTAATATCAAGCAGAGTAATTATCAGAACAGACTTCTTTAGATATCAAAAATTACCTACATTTTGCAATAATTAGTATCATTTTTTTCAGTCCTATGCATACAGGAAAAAAGTACATATTGCAATAAAAAGTCCTTAACCATCGCATAATAATATAAAAATAAACAGTTATGTACAGTACTTGAGTGGAAAAGGAACATATTTTGAAACAAACATTATTTGCTAACCTATAAATGAATCTAGCTTATTGATTGTTTAAGAATATCAGATTCAAATCATTAATGATATATGTAATAGTGAAATAAATAAAACAAAAATGGATGAGCTGAATGTAACAAGTAGGACTAGTATGAAAAGTGTTGTCACTATATAATTTTGAGAATAGCAATAAATATTAAACATATTAAGACATAAAAAACAATCTTTCACAATTTATAAACTAATATTTATTGTTTAAAAAGTAAACATTTAAGAAATATTTACAAATGCTTTTTCTTTTTCTAAATAATAATTATATTAAAGAAGACCATCAATAGGTGCAATAAATTCATAAATTTATTTAATATTTTCACTGCTGTTGCCTATAGCAACAGACATAGAAAAGTAAAACTTGATACTGCTAGCTTTTTAATAATGTCTAATTTAATGATTTCTCAAAATTATACAAAATAGAAATAATAAATTAATGACTATTTAGTTTCCTTTCAAAGATAATCATCCAGAGAATCAATTATTTCATCTAATTTATTGAGTGGAAATACTATTTTATAAATATTAAAATTATACTGAAAACAAAGTGAAAATCTTTCTCAAGAAAGAAAATTTAAACTATGTTGTCTAAATAAAATAAAAACTTGTTCCAACTTTTAATAGAAATAATAAATTAATGACTATTTAGTTTCCTTTCAAAGATAATCATCCAGAGAATCAATTATTTCATCTAATTTATTGAGTGGAAATACTATTTTATAAATATTAAAATTATACTGAAAACAAAGTGAAAATCTTTCTCAAGAAAGAAAATTTAAACTATGTTGTCTAAATAAAATAAAAACTTGTTCCAACTTTTCAATATTAAATTAATTACAACATAAAATAATTATAAATATAGAAGAAAAATATTCTTTTTGTAGAGACATAAGAATGTAAATTTTTTACATAATTCTTAAGGACATTTAGAAGGATAGTTGAAAAACTAGATAAAAGGTTGTGCTACAGAATTAGTAATCACAAATTCAGAAACAGTTTTATGATTGCAGTACAATATTGTTAATTTGCCTAAATATATATTTTTTAACACATGGTTGAATGTTTATATATTAACTTTCTATATAAAAATACATGCTTTTTTTCTGATAAGAGTGCAAATAACTACTTTTATGTTATGATCCCAGTAAATCTTTCAAGAATAATCTCTGAATAGTTTTACAATCTATTATAATTAAGTTGTTGAATTAAATTATTATATCATTGATAATAAAAAAAGAATGATTATGAGGCAAAAATTTACCTGATGCAAAAAATAGGATGAATTGTGTAAGATAATGTTTAATTGTAGTAAGTCAAAGGTAGTAATAAGAAGGCAGAATCATTTACTTTATTTGTAACAACAACATTGTAGTTATCTATGAGAATATAATGTAAATGTGATTTATATATTTTTGTATAGGATTTTCCTTAAACATTTGCAGTCTTTTTTCATAATTATATTTCTACTATATTTGATAATATATGCAAAAATAGCAGCTCATTTGATAACATAAAAATGATTCTTAAAATATTTTGTGAATATATTATCAACAAAAAATAGCAATTGTTTACCTATTAATTTTGGCCATTATGATGATATATATTTTTTCTTTGACATTTTGCACTTATTCTTAATGTTACATTACATTGCATGGTCTATTATCCCCACAAAATCATTTTAAAATTATTAGTTAAAAATGTCTAAAGATGTCAGCATCAAGGTTCATGTTTATGAAATTACAATAATTAATTTGCATATGAAAGATGTCAGACTTGCCCCTATTTGATCTTAATAAAAGTGATAATTTTTGACGAGTGAATTGTATGGCCTTATGTCAGTTTCTGAATATTTTGTTATCAAAAGGAAAAAATGTAATTTGTAATACTTTCTTTACATATTTACAATTAATTATGCAATACTTTCATAAAATACTTATTTTAATTCAAAAACTCTTCATGACTACAATTAAATTTTATTTGAAAATATATTAAGAATTCAAATCATAAAAGTTTGTTATCACTAAGCAGAAATAACTTTTACTGGTTATCAATAATGGGTTTTTATTAGCATAAAAAAAATTCTTTTAAACGTTACTGAAAATAAACTTAATTATTAATTTAAAATACATTTTCTTTCTTTAATGAAATCAAAACTTTAAATTTTTTTTAAATTTAAAAATGAACTTCAAATAAATATTTTGCTGTACTAACCTTTTAAATAGATAAAATTACATCCAATAATTCACAATGATATTGTTAGAGTTTGAACTCAGTCTATGAATTTTTAAAATGTCTATCATTTGAATGCTAACATTGTCATAAATAATACAAATATTACCAATATATATTACATAAAAAAGTTTTAATTGTAAATAATAATATATTTCAAATATGAACCAATTTTCCACTAGAGACTTTCTAGTAACAAAGGTAGATTTAATGATGATATCCTAATAACATGTATTATCATGTTTGAAGTAAATAAATTTGCAATATTCATTATGAATGAAAAATTGTAAATGAGACATTGAAACTTGCTGGAGAATTTTTATAAAATCAAATACAACTTCAAAATTATATAATTGATATACAGTTGACCGATACTCTTATCATATATAGCATATACATAATTTGGTAAACTTTCACAAAAATTTTAAGTCTATATTTATGTGAAAAGAATCAAAATCATTTATTTTCACCTATTAATAGCATAAGGAAGTGCATATACTAATTTATTATTAAAAAGAATAAATATAATTAAAAAAAGATAAGATTAATAGAACTAGGAATATGTACAATTATTTTCTGAACAACATGTAGTCTTGTCTTTATTACCTAGAACATATTATCAAAATACTATATATAAATTATATGAAAATAAACTATAATTGGATTTACATTCATTTTAAATACGTCTCTATACTGTTTAGTAAAATGTATAACTAATTAGCAATACAATTAAATTTTGGCAGTACAAGTATAAATCCAATAATATTCAAAAACATTTGACTTGGCTCTATAATTTAGCAGAGATTGTAATTTTTTATGACTATATAGATCATATAAATAAAAACATAAATAGACAAGTCATATAAAGAATGAATGAACAGTGAGACAAATAATATAATTTAATGTATAGATAAATATATAGACTATGAAAATAATACATATATGAACTAACTAAAGAAAAATTAAAAATAATAAAAAAAATAACACACAATTATTTTTCTATAAAACTACTTTAATATTTCAACCAGCAGACTAGTTTTCATCAGAAAGCACAGCAAAATGGCT
>JAQFVV010013313.1:107500-160024 GCA_028023455.1 Epiperipatus broadwayi
ATAACAATTGTGCTAGTATGAGATAGTGATCATGTGATGTTTAGTGGTTTAATCATTATTATTTAAAGTTTCTGTTAACAAATATAGTTTATAAACTCTTGACAATTCTAAATCCATAATAAGATTAAAAAATAAGTATTTTCTTTAAAACAAAATAATCATATTTTAATATTCTGAAATATTAATACTCTTCTATTATATTTTATGACATTTATTATTTTTGATCTTTTTCACTTTGTACCAATAAAATTTTAATTAGCCATTATTAAAGTATTTTTTTTAATATACCACTCAATCTTTACTAATAGTCTTATTATTCAACTCTATGAATAAATGAAAATAAAAACAGAATATTGTATACTTTAAATTTCTGAAAACTTATCGTCTTTTGGAATAACTTAATTTTAAATTTCATTATACTTACATGAATATAAATACACCTGGGTCTTGTTTTACGTGATAGATAGGTTCCTCAGAAAACATGCACAAAAGAAATCACACAAAAATAGATGTAAATTACCTTGAAAAAGGAGGGGTATGGACTGTGATTTTTCAAAAATCACATAAAAGCAAAGCACCAACATAAAATTACTTTAAAATTCGAGCAAAAAAATAAGGAAATAAAATATGACTAATAAAATTTTTCAAATTTTAAAAAAATTGGTACAAGACAAACTTTTTTTAACTTTAATATTTAATTTTATTCAAAACAATATATTTTTATGCGTAATTTACAGTACAGTAATTGTCATTTTTAGACACATTTTAATTATTATCACTACTTGCCAATAAACAGGTTCATTTGCAAACTGGTAAAAAATCAGATTCTTCACAAGAGGAAATACAACTAGTGCCAACTTCACTCTCATGTTGTGTTAATGGTTTTCTGGTGACAATGTAATTAGTAATTAATCTTTGAGATGATGATTTTATTAATTGTTTATGAAGCTCTTAACTCTCATTGGAATTTAAGAGCAGGTTCATGGTTAGTGTCATTAATAACAAAATAATTAAAAATAAACTTGTGGACACTAAATGATTAATAATTGATTACGTTATTTTTTAAAAAGCAAAAACAGAATGTGATTTAAGATGCAAAATTAACATGCACAATGTTTGAACAAATTTACATTATAATCTTGTAAAATTTAATGTGGGTATAAATAAAATGTGGAAATCATGATTTTAATTTTATTATTGCATAAAATCTTACTATTATAAAACACTGAAAATATTGAAATTACTAAGATGAAAGTCAAATTCCAATAATGTGCCATTACTTTCAATATGACATAAGTGCATAGATTTTATTATTTAAAGTAATAGCATATTATCGGAGTTCGACTTCCGAAAAAACATGAATCGCGTAACTTCAAAATCGCATTAAATAAATCTGTGTAAAATGAGACCCAGGTGTATAATATATTCTTGGTACATCATAAAGTAAGAAATACTTATATTTAGTAAATCAACTATAAGCTTAGATACTAACCCTCTATTTCCTATTTAACTATGCAATTTTTCTTGCTTTCATCTTCAATCTATACCTGTTTCTTATATGTCTTATAAATTAATAAACGTTAAAGAATTACAAGTCAGGATTGAAAATAAATACACTATAATTATATTGAATTAAATATGAGATCAAAATTTAAATATCACAATATATACTTTAACATTATAGTTTTACACACATATATTTTATCCTCTTTAAATTAATGCATGTTATTACTTTTATATTTATACTTATTTAAATTATTATTTACCCCCATTTATTATAATGTTTTAATAATCCTACATAAAATAAAAAAAATATTAATTATATACACACATATATCATCATCATCATCAACCATTACCAATCCACTGCAGGATGAAGGTCTCTCCAAATTTAATCCATCTTCTTCGATCTTTAGCTTCTCTTTTCCACAACACCCCTGCACATTTTCTTATTTCATCCATCTATCTCACACATGGTCTCTTTCTGGGTCTTTTAAAATCCCTTGGAATCCAGTTTAAAATTTCAATTGTCCATCTATTATCATTTCTTCTAGCAATATGTCCAGTCCAACTTCATTTCAATCTTTTAATTTTTTCAATAAGGTCAGTAACACCTGTTTGTTCTCTTACACATGCATTGCGTTTTCGATCTCTTCTTGTTACTCCCAACATATATCTCTCCATACTACTTTGAGTGGTCTGAAGTCTCTGTATTGCTCTTCTATTGAGGGTCCAAGTCTCAGATCCATAAGTAAAAACTGGTAAAACACATTTGTTAAAAATCATTCTTTTCAAACACATAGGCATATTTCCTTTTAGTATCAAGTTATTTCTACCAAAAGCACTCCAACCAAGTTTAATTCTATGATTAATTTCCTCCATTATGTTTCCATCTGTATTAATAATCTGACCAAGGTATTTGTAACTGTTAACTTTTTTTAATTCTTCATAATCAATCTTTATTTTCATATTTTGAGCAAATCGATTAAACATTACTTTAGTCTTTTTAACATTTATCTTTAGTCCTACTTTTCTACTTTCATCTGCTAACTCCTGCAACATTTCCTGCAGCTCTAAAGCATTATTTGCAAAAACAACTACATCATCTGCAAAATCTAAATGACTTAAATATTCTCCATTTACTTTCATTTCTTTAGTTTCCCATTTTAATCCACAAAATACTTCTTGCAGCACTGCTGTAAAAAGTTTTGGAGATATGGAGTCACCTTGTCTTACACCTATCTCAATGTTGATTTTTCTAGTATCATTATGTAATCTAATTGATGCTGTGCATTTTTATAAATATTCTTTAAAATATGACAATATCCTGGATCTATACCTTGATGATCCAATGCTTTAATCTTTGAAGAAATGTGTAAAGAATCGAATGCCTTTTCATAATCTACAAATCCAAAACATAATCACAACTCATATTCATTTGTCCTTTCTATGACATCTCTCAATACCTGGATATGATCTATTGTACTAAAACCACTTTTAAATCCAGCTTGTTCTCTTGGTTGGTGAAAATCCAAAGTTCTCTGTAGACGAGTTGTAATTATCTTGGTAAAAAATTTATATAAACTGATAAAAGGCTGATAGGTCTGTAATTTCTAATATCTTTTTATCATCTTTTTTAAATATTAATATTATTACTGCATTCTTCCAATCTTCCGGTACATCTTTATCATTTAGACATTTGGTATATAACTTTGCTAAAATTGTTTCTAATTCTTCACCTGCTTTTTTTAATATATCAATTATAATTCTATCATTTCCTGGAGCCTTTCCTTTCTTTATACATTTAATTGCATGTCTCACTTCTTCATTTAAAATTCTGGGCAATACGGAAGATGTAATAGATATAGGAGGTACTTGTTCTTTATTACTATATAATTCTTGATAAAAATCTTCTACCAATTTCATGATGTCATCTCTCTGTTTAGTAATAATTCCATCTTTTTTTTCTTATTACAGATATAAATTTCCTACCAATACCAAAATGTTGTTTAACATTCTTGAGACTTTTATTTTCTTCTACAGCTTTCCTTGCTATTTCACAGTTATACTTTCTTATATCATTTTCAACTCTAAAACGTACCATTTTACAAAATTCGAGATATTCAATTCTTTTTAATACATCATTTTTGTATATCTTCATATTCCTTCTTTTCTTCATAAATTCTCTAGTCTCAGTAGAAATTGTATTAGTCAATTGCTGCTTTTTTCTACCAGCTATCTTTGTTGCAGTTTTTAAAAGTGTATAAGTTATTTTCATATTAATTTCATTCAAATCTGAATCATTTTCAAAATCTCCTAACACTTGAAACCTATTTGTAAGTTCTAATTTAAATTCATTAGAATGTTTCTGAAGATTAGGAATATCAACTGTAAATATTGTTTTTCTTAATAATTTTTGGCACACATATATAAATAAAACAAATTATTAATTTTTATACATTTAGTTATCCCCATATTTTTATAATGCTTATTTAAGTTCTAAAACGTAAAAACTATTTAAACACCAATGATAAAAGTTTATATATATATATATATATATATATATATATATATCATCAAATGTAAAATACAGCACCCATTATAAAATATTATATATATATAAAATTAACGGGAAATACAATATTATAGTTTAAATTCTTTTGTAACGCTTTCAATTACGTGGTAATCCTCGTCAGCTTTAACTGAATTTCAAATTTTGTAAACTTAATGTTACGTACATTTCCATAAGATATATATATATGAAACACAATATCCAAGGTTCATCATTGAGATTTAATTTTGTATGGTAACCAAATCGTTTTAAATGTTTTACAGAAACATACAGTTGGCATCTCCCTTCTGTGCTTTACCATTTTCCTAGTAATGAAAAATTTCAATGTAATCATTCATTTATAATTTCACTTTTCTTTTTACTTTACAATGAAACTAATATCCAACTTGATTAAACATATATTTTTATTGTAGTCTTTTTTCTATTTACTATAATATTAAATTTTCACTCATTCAACATTATATTTCACTATTCTCATTATCCCAAAGGTATTCCTTGCAGATATTACCTTTTGATTTTAATATTTATACTAACATTCAATTTTTTGTAGAGATTGTACATTTTAAACAATAAGATATTTATTTCATAAGTTTGTTCAAACTTTTCCATCAAAATTCATATCTATTCCTTTCTATTTATCAGCTCTACTTATTTAATTTATTGACTCTCATAATAATTTTCAATCTCACTTTATCAATAAATAATTTACTTATCTTTATAGAGAATAGTTATAGTCTTATTTAAATTGAATATAAAATATTCCTTTAATTATATTCTCTTTTAGTTCACACAATATCAACCCTATGCTTTTTAAACTCTCCATACAGTAGTGCCACCCTGTGCTAATCAGAGTAATCAATAAAGCTTGTGCATAAAATTCCTATCTATTGCCTACTCATCCAATATCCCCAGACTAGTTTCTGGCATCCAATGATTACTCTGGTTGGCACAGGGTGGCACTACTGTAGGGAAAGTTTTGCCTTTGTTTACAACAATTATGTGCTAGTATAAGAGTTGATGATCATGTGATGTTTAGTAAGTCATCTAGATTTTGCAGATGGTGTAGTTGTTTTTTGCAAATAATGCTTTGAAACTTTAGAAAATGTTACAAGAAGTATCAGAAAAGTGAAGTATGATTGAACATAAATGCTAAAAAGACTAAAGTAATGTTCAATGAATTTTCTTAAAAGACAAAAAAAAGAGATTGATATTAATGAGTTAAAAGGCATTAACAACTACAAATATCCTAGTCAGATTTTTACCACAGATGGAAGCATAATGGGCGAAATTAATCATAAAATTAACCTTATGTTGGAGTGCTATTGGTAAAAATAACTTACTATTAAAAGGAAATATGGGTTTGTGTTTTAAAATAAAAGTTTTCAATAAGTGTATGTAACCACTTCAATTTGTATGGTTCTTGTACTTGGACACTGAAGAAAAAAAACATTCCAGATACTTCAGACTACTCAAAATATGAAGAAATAACATGTCATGAATAACAAGAAGTTAAAATAAAATATATGAGTGAGAGAACAAACAGATATTACTGACATATGTCAAAGAATTGAGAGACTGAAATGGAGTTGGATTGTGCTAGAAGAGATGATAACAGGTTGCCAGTTAATATTTTAAACTGGATTCACAGAGATTGCAAAATGCCTACAAGAAACCACATGTAAGATGTCTGTATGAAATAAGAAATTATGCAGGTGTGACATGGAGAAGAAATGATCGATATTGGAAATGGATTGAACTTTGAAAGATCTTCATCCTACACTGAATCGATAATGATGAAAATTGATAACGATAATAATATGCTGTCATGTAGTATTTACGAAGTCTAAGTATTATTATTAATTAAACTTTCCTCCAATTGCTATTTGCAATAACCTTTATATTAGAAAAATGACCATTCTCTTTTGTATTTGAGATTTTTTTTATATAAAGTTATCCAGAACCGCAACAGACAGATAGAAATCTTGAATCAGCTTCTTAAGCAAATTAATTTTGAAATCACTGATATTTATTTTGTTGAATGTGAAAAACCTATACTCTATAAAATCAGCCCCTACAAAATCAATTTATACTAAAATATTGAGCCTACATCATTAAATGAGTGAAGATTCTCGTTTCTGTAAAATTAATATCGTTTCTTAAAAATCAATAATAAAAAAAGCTGATTTAAGATTTTTTTTCTTGCTGTTGTTGTTCTGGATAACTATTTTTATAAAAAAAAACTAAAATAAATAGGAAATGGTTGTTTTACTATATTTTTGTTATTGAACATGACAATTAGAGAGCATTTAAATTACTACTTGAATGGACTTGATAACTACTGACGTCTTTATATTTTCAGCCCAAAAAATATTAGTTATCTTTGGATACATACACTTTTCACACACCAATATATATATATATGAGACATATTTTGCGGGTTCATCCGTGTTAAAATATTTTAAATATTGACGTTTCGACTTAGTAACACAAGTCATCCACTGATGGATGAACCCGCAAAATATGTCTTTTATATATGCAACCCATGTAAATCTTCATATCAACATATATATATATTGAAGCGGAATCTGAGATTCAGATTGCGCTTCACAGCCCACTTCCAATCTTCTGCTACCAACCTAAATTCAAACCCTATTCTTGCATATAAATTCCACTCACTAACACATTTGTTTGTATCCTTTTGTTTGAGTTATATTAACTAACATATTTATTAACGAAGATATTGGCATAAATATCTGAATTTAAACATGCAAAATAAAATTAATAAATATAGCATTTAAAATTCGTATACGCAATAGGGAATGGGGGATTAATTACAACGGACTTATAATATCAAAATATATTATAATTTCTGTATTAATTTGTTTTATAAAAGTTATAATAATTGTTGGTTAATTGCAGCTCAGATATCTGTAGATATTGGAGAGACAAAAGTACTGAGCAAATATTTAGTGGAAAAGTTCGTTATATGTAAGTTTATAAAATTGTGTTTTTAAATTATTTTTTGTCATTAAACTATACTTTTCTTTTAAATCCAATATGGAAGATGCGATTGTAATTAGTCAAAATTAATTAAAGGTGAGAAGCGTAATCTTGTATAATATTCTAACATAACTTTAATTAAAAGTTTCTCTAAAATCAAAAGTAGAAACTAAACTTAATTGATTTACTTTTGTTACAAACATTTTCTTTTATCAAAATTAATTAAAGTTTGAATACTTATCTAACAATGGCATCTTCCATCACAATGGGTAAAAGCTTGTATACAAATTCTTTAGGAAATTAGATTGCAATGACCAATCAGAAAGGGATTCCAAAAATACCAAGGCATGGGATAATTACAAATTATTTTTAAGAGAGTAAAGAGGACAGTCAAGGAGAGCAGTCACCAAGAAAAGTTGCGTTCGTTAATCTCAATGTGTACTGAGTAAATCTAAGTCGCCTTTCTCACCATTCAAGATGGCTGCCCCTGCAATCTGTGCCCTGGATCCCGATACTCATAGACTATACTGATATGCCTGTTCGTTAAATCATAAAATTACTACCTGCCTGAATAACTGCTTAACAAACTAGATCTAGTTCTCCGAGGGAATCCGAAATCATCAAAAGAACAGCCAAGTTTGTACAGAGGTAACAATTTCAAATGCTGCTAGACTCTTAAAGTTAGCGTGAATAATTTTAACTCTCACCTATCTATTTCTTTAAACATTTTGTAAAGCTTTCATTTGTAAAATTTAATATTAGTTATGAATCAATTTATGAATTCTTACCTTTTGTCAATTGTACTTTCTTCTCTCTATATAACTTAGCTGTAATCTCTCCTACATTAAACCTCTCATGAATAATTATTAATTCTTAATTTCACGTCTAAGCGGCAATACTTTATTTTCATTATTATATTTTATACTTTCAGATACTAAATTATATGTCGATAATTTCCCCCAGAATCGCAATGCTTACGCTATATCTTTTAATAAAAGAAAACCCTCCTTACTTTTCAGAGGGTAATTAATCTAGTATTATTTTAAAACAACTTTGTTATTCTTAGTATAGCAGGTGCCTGCCAGTCTGGGGAAATAAAATCAGAATTTGATTAATTATTGTACAGTGTTATTTTCAAAAACTAAGTAAAAATCTATTTTCTTAGAAATGTGTTTTTTTTTTTTGGTTAATTAAATAATAGCGCTAACTTCTAAAATCTGTAAATAGATTTATATGAATTAAATTAATATTACTTTCTTGAAATCAATAGCCACCACCGACTTTATATATATTTAATAATACGAAAAGTATTTATTTATTAAAAGCATTCAAAACCAAAGATTTATATTTATACGTTGTGGAAAGTTTACGTGTAGTTTAAAATAATACATAAAGGGGGGGATCGTTTAGTTCTATGAGCTATATTATATTAGCATTAACTGTAATTCTTCCACATCCAAGTAGTAATCAAATCATACCGGTACGAGGGGGTTTTATTAATAAAGATAGGCGATAATTCTTTATTCCTCAGTAAAATATATATATTTATATTAATGCAAGCGTTACGTGTATACCGGCCTTTCGTTATATATATCTTTGTGCTTCATTCATTTTTACTTCCAATACCAAGGACAAGGTTTGGCAAACCTTTTTGGATTTCTTCAGCGCGTGATATTATGGCATAGGGTTCGCTCTGGCAAAAGTCCAGCCTATGGCAATTCCATAAAGCGCATTTTTCGTTGTTTATGACCCAACCCTGCCGATGTTTGCAGAGAGTCGCCTTCTTTAACGGTGAATTGAAGCATCTTCTTAGATCTTAGAATATATCTCTCCATTGCCATCATACACGTACCGCTCTCCCAGATTTTATTCTCGTTAAAAGCCTATTAAAAAAAAAAAAAACTGTACCGGTCGGTTTCGTCTGTTCATATAACAAGATCTAGCATCTAGGCAAAAGTACCTCGAATCCAATCCTGTGCAAGATACATAGGTCAGGAACATTCATGAACTCTGCCCTATTTGCCTATTTTCCAGATCTACCAACTTATGAGCAACAATTCCAATGATACTGATCTAATTTATCTCTACCCCGCCGGCATCACAAAGTCGTGACACAAAAAGACTCTTATTCGAACTTGGTTCATGTCTAGGATATTATAATTAGCGATTTTCAATCATCTAGTAAGTGAAACCTTGTTATATTACATCAAAATTATTTCTATTCAATGAATGAAACAATGACTTAGATATTTAGAAAGATATAACATTTATTAAATCAACTTGGAATAGATATGATTGCAAACGTTATTGGTGTTACAATGTAAATAAAATGGGTGTTTATCTCCCTTGGACAACATTAACCTCTCTTACAATACTATACAATGAACATATTTAATCATCAATAACAAATAATTCATGGCTTTATTCTATTGCGGCTATTTATATGTCAATAATTTATCGATTGGATGGGATTCCTAAGATTTTTAATAATAGCGCTAGACTACAGTTACACAAAGTTCTACAAATCTACGATATTGGCAAGATGACCAATATGCTAACATTATCTCCAACCTAGGAACCAATCACCTAATGTGTACAAACAAAAGAAATGCACGGCGATACTCCCAATTCCGTTTAAAAGATGGAATCCTCCAATGTAAGACCAAAGACATGGAGAGCCCATGGAAAATCATGACACCAAATAAGATTAGGATGCAACTGATCGAACATGTCCACAAAACCTTGGGACATTATGGGCCATGGAAAACTGAGGAAGCCTTGAGACGTCAATTTTACTGGCCAGGTATGTACACACAGATCCTCACAGTGTTACAGAAATGTGCAATGTGTGCCCGGACTAAGTTTCCAAACAAGTCTTACGATGGAACTATGAAACCCATAACTGCATCAAGGCCCAATGAGTTAATTGCAATCGACCACTACGGCCCATTGCCCAAATTTAGAAATTTCCAATATTTACTCATGACCTATGATGTTTTTTCCAAATATGTACGAGCGTATCCTGTCCGGGCTGCAGACTCAAGGAATACGATTCGGACCCTCCAAGATAAACAATTCCCTGAGGTGGGAAAACCTAATTCTATTCTATCAGATCATGGTTCAGCCTTCACCTCTAGGGAATGGAAGGGCTGGCTTTTGAAGCAACAAGTCACTCATCAGTTGACATGGATTAGGAATCCCCAATCTAACCCATGTGAAAGAGTCATGAGAGAACTCAATCGTCTCTTTCACACCTACATATCAACCCACCACTGGGATTGGGTAAATAAAACTCCAGAAATAGTTAACTGTATAAACCAGACGATAAATGAGTCTACCGGTTTTACGCCCGAACGCCTTCATTATGGGAAGCCATGTTGCAACTTATTTCCAAACCTGGTGCCACTAGATGAAATAGTTATTGACCCTATTCATGACCAAGAAGCTGCTAGAAGACGGTTGGCCCAGGCAGCCGAAAATCGCATAAAGAGGGGACGGATGCAATGTCACCAATTTCAGGAAGGGGATCAAGTATGGTTGAGATCCCCCAAGACTAGCAGTATAGTAAAAAAGGAATTTAAAAATTTTTTTCCCTTGTATAGTGGACCATATCTTGTTCGGAAGAGATGTCATGAAAATGCTTTTCTATTGGAAGGAGAAAATGGGTTTAGTGGCATCTATAATGCACGACAATTGAAACCCTACACACCACCCAATCCTCAGACCAAATATTTCAGTTAATAGAGAAAAGAATTGCAGTAAAATATCAAAATGAAAGATTCTTCTCCATACTAGAAATGTGAGTCATATAAGGCAGTTTTTTTTTTGTCAACAAGAAGCAAATTTTTCAGGCTCATTTATTAAGGTTGTTTTTCTCACCAATATTATATTAGACTCCAACTAAGGTTTTTTTTTTTATTGATTTTTTTTTGTTTATCATTTTAAGTGGGGAAGAATGAACCAATCGATGTCTAATCATCATCGATGCTTCATGTGTCACCATCTACACTAACCTCCTAGGGGTCCGCAATTTAGACCCTGCTATAAATATATGCTATTCACTCACACACTGTATGCCGAATCATTCTAAAGATTAGTGAAATTAATCTTTGTTTAGTAAAAATGAAACAGTAGTTTGAGTGATGCGTATATATATTTTGACTAAAGCAATAATTTTATTGCTGGAAAATACATTTGTAATTATTTTTATATCTGTGTGCATTTAATGTAACAACAAAGAAAAAAATGGGGAAGGCTTGAAATACTGAAATTATCTTTGGTCAAATCGTTGTCTATAATTAAAATTTATAAATCTTAATTACAATCAAAAAAAAAAACAAATTGTTTATCAGTTGTTTTCAAATCTTTCAAAACAGTTAAAAATGGTATTTCAGGCCTTATCAACTGAAAATATTTTGCTAATTAAATGTTGCTTTTTTTTTAAAGGGATTACAGAGATAAGGTTGGTAGATGAGATTGCATTCTGGGCAGTATTAAAATGTTATAAAAGGGACCACAGAACAAAGGAAGTCAGTTCAGTTCACCTTCAGTTCGTAGTTAAGTTCAGAGGAGTTTAGTCAGTTGAGTTAATTACTTTTAAGAAGCCAACGCAAGTTCTGCGCAATGAATTTTGAGTAGTGGAATCTAGCACCTTTTTCTTCTTCTCTCGAAGAACTGTCTGCCTACAAGTGCCATGTTCCATCTGGCCGACCATACAACATGATTGCTTCCGACTGCTGATTGCTAATGACGCCGCCATGCTGTTTTTTTTTCTTAGGTAACCTTTTAACATAGAACTGCCTTTATAAGTCAATACTTTTGTAATCTATAGTTCAACCGTCATGTCTTAATTTATATATTGTTTTATAAGCTTCTGTTAATTTTGCTTTTAAACTCTCTCTCAGTAATCTTTTATTAATATCATGTATTTTAACTTACCTTTCACGCTTAATTAAATTATATATAAATGTGTGTGATTCCATTAAGATTTCAATACTTTGTTTAATGTATATATATAATTTATTTTCTTTAATGTGCCAAAATCGCTAAATTCGTGAGTAAGGGGGAAATAAATGTTTTACTTGGGAAAAGGGTGGGCTTTATTTTAAAACTTATGAATAGAGTTTTGTCTATATTAAATAGAAATTGCTCGCGAGTTTGGTTTCATTTTAAATTCGTTACTCTTAAAGTAAATTAAAAACTTTTACTGTGGATGAATTTTGCTTTAATTTTCTATTTTAAAAGATCGTGAACTTTCTTATAATTAATCCATTCCTTTTTGCTGGTGCCTGAAGGGCAAATTCCACCAGTTAACACGTATTTGGGAATCGATTCTTTAAATATAAATGTGGTTAGTTTAATAATATTGTAAATAGAAGCGTTATTATTCATTATGATTAGATAAATGACTCAGAATTGGAAACAGATTATTGCGCGAGAGGTTAGACCATTTTCAAACTTTAAATGATATTATAAAATTATAGAAACGCTGCTGGCATATATTTTCTTTTCTGATATTTTATCTTTCCATTTCTTGATCGTTTTATTATTGGGGACGTCGAAAGCATGAAGCTCCCGTCCTTCTTTTCAAAATCGTTCCTAACCAGAGACGCTACTCTCTGTTGAATGTAAAGTTTAAGAGGATTATGTGCTGCAGATGGCAGTACATAATGATCTGGGGTCTCATTCTCAGCCTCTACTTTGATATCGCTCCGCCAGAAGGTGCGGACATATCCAATCTAAGTTCATTTCAAAGTATTCTTTTAAATGATGAAATATCCACAATCGCCATGAGGCCTTATTTTCGTTATTGTATGCTAGTACCGTTACTTTGCTCATTAACTTGATCATTTGTCTAATCTTAGTAAAGTCGCAATGATGTGTTAAAGATAAAGATTCATTTCGTAAAATACGTTCAGTATGTTGATCTAAAAACTGCTTTTCTTTAAAAAGCTTTATCGATTCCCAGAGACGTAAATCAATTTGTATAATTCATTCTCGTAAATATTGCGCATTGTTTGTTCCTTATGTATACTTAGTCTAGAGACGCTATGTCCAAACAATGCCTATCAAACATATGTGATGATTTTAAGATTGTAAATAAATGATTGAGACCGTACATTTATATTTATTTGTCAAAATGATTAATGTTAAATTATCGTGTATCTTTCTGTAATCCGAATCTGTTCCGATCTTGTAGATTGTTTGTACATCCACTACATTTTATTTGTAAACACTTGTAAATTGACATATTAACCCCGCACAACTTATAACACATTCTATAAAATGGTATTTATTCAATTATTGATGTAATGGGGATTTTATAAAACAAATCCCAAGTTTTCAAAATGTATAAGATCCCTCCAAGCGTGAAACAATTTTGTAACATATATATGCGTTTTCTACATTTATTAAATATATATATTCATGTAAATCCTGGTTTGTTTTGAATTATTAGTTTATAGTTAATATTTAGAACTATTTTCGTTGGCTAAGAGCTTAGCATTAATAAATAAGTATAATAAATGTAATTCCTGGGCTACTCCGACCTCGATCATCATCATCAGTCTGATCTTATGCTCCACCGCTCTGCTTATGGGCACGGATTTAAAATAATTTTACTGTGTCATCAGAATTGTTGTTCATTGGGTCAGAGATTCGAAGAATAGGCAAATAGGTTAGAATTCAGGATTGTTCCAGACCTGTGTATCTCGAGCATGATCGGATTCGAGGTACTTTTGCTTAGGATTTGGAACCTAGTTAAGTGAGCATACTGTTTTGACCGGTACAATATATATATATATATATATTGTAACCAGTAAAAATAAAGAGTTAACAGCTGTAACAACAATGCTTAAACCCTAGATGATCGATGTAAATCATTTTGCTGATCGATAGCTAGCACTTTAGCAAGTGCAGCAGATAACCACCATTGTGTATCCTAAAGATCTTCTGATAGATAAACTTTTGACAAAGCTATGCACACTTCAATAACATATGCTACAATATAAGATATACTGGTGAAGCATAGGGTACAAATTAATACTATTAATAAATGAAGATGAGAAAAAATCTTAACTCACTCTAGCATAAGTAATAGAATTTAATATCGTAAACATATGCCATTGAGGTCACATTTGAATCTTTTATAAAGATCTAATGCAACCACCTTTTTGCAATCTTCTAAAGATTTTCTAAGCATTTCATTGCGTTGATCAGATAAAACATTATTTAATTCTTATGAATTTAAAATGTTCTTTTAAAATCTATGCCACTTAAGATCCATCTTTGAATGTAAACTTTTAGTATTAAAATAATAATAATAATAATAATAATAATAATAATAATAATAATAATAATAATAATAATAATAATTATAGTCAAGGAATATAAAAAATGGGCTCTAGAGCCCAAATACTTTGATTTTATCATAAAAATCAATCTCATTGCCTTGCCAACAACCCACTTTCTTTATCATAAAAGAATGTATATATGTATTAACCCCTTCTGTGTACTCTGCCATCGAGCAGAAGAGACACTGGACCACTTTATTTATCAATGTGTGGCCCTTAACCAAACATGACAGATGATGTGTAACACCTACAGAAAACTGGGTACAATTATTAATCACATAAAACTGATTTTCAGTTACCTAGCATTAGGGCAGCCACATTTGTTCTATATGCATACTGGTGCACCCGATGTACTTTCTTAATTGGCAATAACACTAGACAACACCCAGCTACATTTAGCAACAAACTGCTACACATTCGAAATATAGATAAAATAATAACCAACCGCCACTTATATGCAGCAACATGGTCATTGTTAAAACAACCATCAATGCTGTGAATGCTGCAAAGAAAACTATCATACAACTAACATTCAAAGTGACATGAGGACAAAACTAAATAAGCTCCTCAAACTTTAGAACTCTGATTATTTTTGCTTTTTTATTTTTTAAGTCCATTACCCACAAAGTGTAACCTCTAAATTCATTTATATGTGTTTACCCTAATATCATTCATTGTATGTTAAATTTGAAATTTTCTAGATGTAAACTTATGTAAACCATTGAGATCAATAAAGCCTTATAGAAACATAATAATAATAATAATAATAATAATAATAATAATAATAATAATAATAATAATAATAATAATAATAATAATAATAATAATAATAATAATAATAATAATAATAATAATAATAATAATAATAATAATAATAATAATAATAATATGATCTATTATATAAAATCAGAGTATCTGGGTGTAATATAAATTCTTCTGATTCTTTAGATTTATTCACTGTTGAAGGCAATTCTAGTTAATAAATAAATAAGACACACACTTTCCCTAAGATTTGGCTTACAAGTTAAATAAAATATAACATGATCTCTTAATTTTAGAGTAACATAAAGTATAATCTAAAATTACACTGAGATATTAAGAATTGGTAAGCGGTTTTGTAGCCACCCTAAGCATCCTAGAATAATTTTACTTAAACATCTTTAAATATGAACTAGATCTTTGTAAAATTAAAACTTATTATAAAATAATAAATATGATCTTCAAATATGAGAATATGTTTACAATAAATATGCACAGTGATTTGAAGTAAGCAAATCCAATTAATTAGTGATCCAAATTGACAAAACAAAATTGTAATACATTTATTAAGCAAATACATCTTTCATAATAATTCAGTAAATTGATTATTTTAATTTGCTCAATATATAAAATAATTTTTGTTTGATAAGTGTGGTAATGTGAAGAAACAATTATAAAAAATTCTTAAATATAATAAATATTTATTAACAGAAAAACAAAACCAAATTACAATTATTTCATATTTGAGTCCACATAGCTAAAATATGTACAATGACATTTCTTCAAAAACATATAACAGAAAAATTAAAAATAATAATTTACATCATGTTTTATTAAAATAAAGTTCATTGAATTAGGCAAAACTAATCCAGAAAATTAAAGTAGCTTTCTATTGTTTAATTAGTCAAAAGTTTTCATTCAACAATTCCTTCATACAATGATAATAATCTTCATATAAGTAGTGTCTTTTTATCAATATTTAGCTTAACATCTTCACACTCTCATTTTCAAGAACTTAAGATTTGCCCATACATAAGTGTTTGGGTCGAAAAGATAAATGGATTCATTTTATCTTTTTACAAAGACTTTATATTTGGTTTGGAAAGTGAGAGTATTCATTTATAGTTTAAAAAAATCCACAAAGCACATGTCCATTAACTTAATGGCTAATTATTAATATTACAGTTTATAAAACATAGTACTATATAAAATATATATCTTATTTACATACTCAATAATAATAATATTAGCTTACAAATCCAGTGATGAAGTAATTATAAGGAAGATGTATATTTTGTATTTATGCCTAAAATAATCTCTAAAATTTTAAAATTAATTATTAATCATTAGAAAATCTGAAATATATGATTTACATATTAGAATGTAATATTGAAATTTAGACTGACCAAGAATACTATAGATTTAAGATACAATTCATCAATATCTTGATAAAACCGCTAAAATGCCAGATAAAGCCAAGGTAAAATCTTACATATGCTTTATTAAACATAGTATAAATTACATACAAGATTCATCATCAATAATAATAAAGTAGGGTAAAGTGAAAGTATGGTGGTATACCCATGCACTTAGCTTTTAAGGTTAGTAAATGATCTACAACTTTGTTTTAGTCAGGAAAATAATAAGAATACCCACCATGGACAAAATACTAAATAGGAATTGCCTAAAAATATAGAGAACCTAAGCTACCATTCCTAAAACTACATGATGTGAACATATTAATGCTAGCAAACAATAAATAATAGAAGACAATGTGACCATCCCTTTTGAAAATAAACTACCAAAATAATGATTTAGACTAACACTACTATCTTTAAATGTCCTGGTGTATAAAAACATTCCTAAAATATAGAGAATAAATCTAAAAGTTTTAACAAAAAATACAACAGATAACAAATGTGAATTATGATTAATAACAATAATTAATGTCATACATGGATCTATTAACACTAGGTAATAAATAATTATAAAATAAACTATAGAAATATATATCTACATATTCAACTTACAACATAACAATACATCTTCATAAATAAATTATTCATATTTTATGTAAGGAGACATATTATATTTAAAATATGTAAATAAGATAAGGTACTATTATAAAAACTTTAACCACTACTGTTTCAAAATATATAGCATATAACAAAGCACATAATTAAACATAGTATCAATAATTATGCGCTTCTAACGCTCGTTAAAGAAGTTATATATATTATTAAATTTATTTAAAGCTTAGCGCTTTCAAAGCTCTATGGCTTCATAATCATGAAAAATCGTAATACAAATAAATTCAACATTTTACATTCAAATAAATTAATTAAATAATGTCTTTCTGATTCCTTCTTGAATTATTCTCCATTAAACTTGAATATGAAGAGGAATTTTGGCAATAACATTTTGTAAAGAATAAACATTTATGGCAATATAAGATATTAAAATCTATAATATAATTATGCAATGTTGAACACATTTCTTTTGTATATCCTTAGTAAATTTTAAATAATTCTGTTAGTAAGTATAGTATAAATTTATAGCTATTCATTAAATGCATTCATGGATTTAAATCAAAATAAATATTCACATCACTGCAGCAAATATATTTTAAGTCATTGAATTCAGGTTTTTAAATTAGTCCATTATGCAAATTATTTAATTTTTTTAATAGTAATGCAAATATTGTATAATAAAGTACATATGGTAAATATTCTTTATGAAATATTATTAAATACATGCAAATTATTAAATATTTCAGAAGAAAATATTTTATTTAAATATCAGATCTGAAACCTTGGCTGTCTTCATAGGAATACATGAAGAAAAGACATAACTTCAGGTTTTAAACATTATTGAAGGCATTTATAAATTTTTCAAAGCATAAAAATTATTTAAATTTATTAAATACAATATCATTACATAGGTAAACAATTTCCAAATTTTATCATGTGAAACATTTTTATCATTTCATCGGAGGTTAATATTCATTATTAACTCACCTGGAGAAAACAATTTTTTTTTGGTTCAGATGAGATAATAGAAATTGTTATAATAAATAAACAGATAAATATTTTCAAGACAGTTTGACATAAATGAATATTTTCAAGTAAATATCAAGTAATTATTAATATTTTCTGTAATGTTCTTGCCAATGAAATGATTAAATAATTCATGGCAATTCTATTTATTACTACATACATTTAATTGGTCTTTAAAATTAATCATTGTTTTTAAGTCATAGTTATAACATTTGAAGTTTTCCAACACAGTAAACTTTAAAAAAATAATATCCTAAATATTATAATAATAAATAAATTATTAATAAAACTTTCAGGTATAGAAGTTCCTTTGATATTTCCGTTAGGATAATTGTGCCTAAATAGTTTTAAATCAGCCTAACTTGGTGAGCTTATAAATAATAAATTTTTTAAAAAAAAACATACTTTTTTTTTAAATTTAAAAATACTATTGTTAAAATTAAATAATAATAAAAATGTCTTGAAGAATAAATAAAACAGTAAAGAAGAATGAGATGTATTGAGATTGATAAAGATGAAGAATGATGACAGATGTCTGTCTCACCTTATTATGCCAAAGATCATATGACCATCTTATCAGACTGTTAACCTCTTCCCTGATTAGTCTTCAATCCTTAATCTATTTATTGCGAGGGAATGTTGTTAATCAAAATCATCTTATTAACATTCAATTTTATAATAAATCAAATTTTTACACACTTGAAATTAATTGAAATAAAAACTTTCTGGTTGCAAACAAAATAGTTTATTAAAAATAACAAATGCCATGATAAAACAAAAATATTACATTATTAAAATTTATATCATATTTTTAATAAAGCAAATATCAGTACAATGTAATACTTTCATTTATTACTGTTTTAAATTTAAACAAATTTCAGAATAGATTTAAAAATTATTTTTAAAAATATTTTAATAATAAATAAGTATAAAATTTAGTTATTCATAATATTCATTTATTCATTATACTAACGTTTTAATTTTAATTACTAGCTTTTTAAATACTTTTTAATTAAATTAATCGACAATATTTGACTAGATTTATGTGTAAACAGTAAAACGAATTAGCATATTATAACTTTAGTTTAAAGACCATCAAACCAAATATCAGGTTTAAACATGGTTTCTAAACTTTAAAATTAAAACAAGTTTTTTAAAACATTTAACAATTAAACTACCACTACATTAGGATTATTAACTTAAAATTGCATTATTTATCGTTGACATTACCAATCATTTTATAAATTTACAAATGTTTAACATCTTAAACATTTTTTTAAGTTAAAGCTTCATAATTTAAGGTGTAAGTACTGACATAGTAGCTCTTATGTAAAATTATGGCATTATAGCATATTAGTAGCAATTTATTCACAACAAAATTAAGCTATATAATTTTTAGGTATCTTGGCACAAAAATTTGACTTAATATTTAGCTTCTGGCTAAGCTAAAGTTATATATATATATATATATATATATATATATATATATATATATATATATATATATATATATATATATATATATATATATATATATATATATATATTAGCTCATCAGTTTTTACTTCCCATTTTTTTAGAAATTGGTCACAAACCTGATTTTGACAATACAAAAATACTTGCTAATTTAGAAAGATATGATTTAAGAACCATGAGAGAGTCAATTGAAATATTAAAGAGCCCTACTGGTTTAAATAGGGATGACAAAGCTCAACATATCTCAGCTATGTGGAACCCTCTCATTTTATATAAGATTAACTTAAAATTAATAGGTGAAAAAACTGAGGGAAATAAACATTTTGATAAGCCTCATATTGTGAATGCTTCTCATCTCACACTGAGTCACGTTTTTGTTTGAAATCTAATGATTTTTCTTTCAAAAGTTATAATGGCAGTTTCTAGTCCATCGAAATATCAGATTGTAATGCAAAATAATAGATGGTTTACTCCCAAAAATAATAATTTATCTACATCATACAACCATGAAAACATTATATATATATTCTAACCTTGCCTTTGTGCATCTTCACTTCCTGGCAATATAATATAAAACAAAATGGGTTGGCTCAGTTAATGATTACATTTGGTTCGATACAAATAATTAAAAAATAAAATATTATGTATTAATATTAAACATTCTACTAGCTCAAATTCAAAAATAAGAATAAGGTTCAGTTTATAAAATAAATCAAATATAAATATTTATTATTTCATGAGACTTGGAAGTGAAATACAGGTGACAAGAAAGATTACATTCAGCCAATATCCCACAGGATATTACCTCAATGGCATAAGAACACTATACCCCCTTATTACTATTTCAAATAACAAATTTATAGTATTCTTACAACTTTAATAAATCCTACTCATTAAGATTAAACTAATAATTAAATCTTAACCTCTTATTCATCATAATTTAGCTCAATAAAATCTCAGGTTCATACAATTTGTTCTAAGTTAATTTAAAATCACAGTAGTAAAACATGAGAGGGGATTTTTATGTCATACCTTACTATGCTTATCTAATAATAATAATAATAATAATAATAATAATAATAATAATAATAATAATAATAATAATAATAATAATAATAATAATAATAATAATAATAATAATAATAATAATAATAATAATAATAATAATAATAATAATAATAATAATAATAATAATAATAATAATAATAATAATAATAATAATAATAATAATAATAATAATAATAATAATAATAATAATAATAATAAGATTCTTCATTGTATGAACTAATTCTGTATATCTCTTTCTTCACTATAATTTTATTACCATAATAAAATAATAAAATACCATAATATAATCTTTTATCTTCATATGACAATGTAAGAAAAATATGTGGTAGCACTTTACAATCTGACAAATAAAGGTGTGTGGCAACGGATAGCATATAATTTAAGGTACTCTTTAATAATCAAGTTATAAACATAAGATAATGTAAAATATGATTACTTAATTAAATGAATACCAAGAAAATATTCGAATTCTTAAAATAATTCTTTATTTATCTTTATGCAAAATTATATGTTTGATTTAGTGACTGTGTTTTTAGATGCATGGTGATGATGATGGGAAAAATAAATGATTAGACACACAAATTTTGGAATAAACAAATTTAACAAAGTTTATTATTAACAATAAATAAAATAACAATTTATTTTCAGTATTTACATCGGATATCCTAACTTTACACCGTTTGACATTTTTTATTACTTAGTTATTACACAATCTAGAATTTATTTAAGTCTTCATTTCTAACTTAAAATAATAAAAAATAATAATACCATTTTATTTATCTTTTAAAATCAAACCTATGATAAAACTACATTTTATTAGCAATTTTAAAATATATCATCTTTAACTATTATTTAAGCTGTGCTTCTTTTAGAACATACATAGAAACATAGTACGGAAAAACAAAATAAGAAATACTAATTGTGAGTATGGATCTTTTAAAAATAAACAATTTCATTTTGCAATGTTAAAAGAAAATATTATAAAAAATATCTACTATTAATTTATTATTAAATTGTGTGGATACTATTGTTCACTGCACTGTGATCATCAAACATAATATATCCCATGTGATACCATTGTAATACTATATAATTGTAACTACTGATATATTCCTTATTATTTACTAAATATAAAATTATACCTATGCTTATTGTTTATATCATTTTACTTTATAAACATTGTATTTTAAAAATATGCAATACTTATTTTCAAACAAATTAAAGCATTTAAAGGTTATTTAACATTTTAAAAAACAACTTTGTTTTATATACTTTATTCTTAAAATTTTATTTTACTTCCAAAAAACAAATACAAAAAACATATTTTAGGATTCTTTTCCTTTTTAGGATCCATTAGATTTTCAATTCCAATTTATATCAATTTTATTTCTTCTAAATAAGTGAACTCATCTCATTCAAATGATAGCATATCTTAAACTCTAAATTATCTATTATTACTTTCAAATATATCATACTGAATGATGTAGTTACATTGGAAATCTAGATAGCAAACAGATGTAGAAACAAGGGAAGAAAACCAGAGTATAACTCATAGCATATATCAAAAATATCATGGCACAGTGTATCTACAAGAAATAGAAGAATGACTTAGTTTAATGTCCTACAATAATATTAATGATGTTAAGCTATTCCTTCAGCTTTATTAAAACATCAATACTTAAAGAAAATAGACACTGTCCAAAATAAATATATCAGTTACAGGGTATTGTTAACTGTACTGATATCCACAAAGATTATAAAATATTATTCATATTCTCTCATCACAGCCTATTATAGCATCATCTTGGATTCACCATGTTACTACCAAGCCACTATTTTAATATTATTTCCTAAAAATTTATCACATCTTATATTGACAAAATAACTATCTTGCATATTCAAAACAATAAACAAAATTCATTTATAACAATCTTACTTATCCACAAGAAAAGTCTTTTTACTTTCTTATTCTATATTCTAAAAAAAAAAACATATACAAACTTGTAACATGAATCCTTGGAACATCCAATAATATAAAAGTTTTAAAAGAATCACATAAATATTTACTATTATGTTGTGTTATATTACTAGTATAAAATTATAGTATGCATATTCCCAAAATAAATCCTATCTCATAATTTTTTTAAAATGTATAAAAATGTGTTTACATATAATTAAACATTTATACTTTCATTCATTATAATTCATAGGCAATCTAAAAAGAAAACAAAATATACATCATAAAATATCAATATTCATTAACTATTACCAAATGATATTATCTGGTCCTCACATTTGTAGTCTTCTTTTTCATCCACTAGACATAGCTTAGCATACATAAAATACATCTATACTTTTACTTAAATGTTCTTATTTAAACTATTAAATTATTATATTATAGGATTTTAATATTATCAATAGATTAATGTTCATGTTCCTACTCTTTTAAAATAGAAAATTTACATTTAAAATAAATAGTAATAAATAAAAAATCATATTTACATAACTTCAGCTGAAAACGAATGTTTTTATATAAGTCCAAATATTTCCATTTCCTTTCACAAAGTTATTTTTTTTTTAAAAAGTTCTCTTCAGAGAAATTCTACACTCTCCTCCATTGCTATGACGATGAACAAGACTATGTTTTCTGATGGTGGTGGGCAAAGTTTAAAATGAATAAAAAATACGACATCTTTAAAATCTTGAAAAATTGAATAACATAATAATCAATCCATCCTGGAAGAGTTTATAGAACAACAGTTTATGTTCCTATTGTCCAGAGCAATGATTATTAAAATCATAATACTAAAATTAATTCTGTGAAGCTTCTATAGGCATATTGATTTATCATATTCCATTTGATTAGCTTGAATTATCTGGATAAATTATTTGTGCAATATTAAATATTTCCATAATTCCATATCTCAATTTATTAACATTTTCATTTACCTATAGGTTTCTTCTTCAAATAACTTTATTACCATTCAGTGGTTTTCTTGTCTTAAATTATTAGCTTTTAAAATAATTTTTATATATGTGTATTAACCTATATATTGCTCAGGTTTTCATAAAATACACTTTTTCTAAATATTTTCCATGAGTCTTTCTTAAATTAATTTCTTGAAAATATTTTTAAAATGTTTCCTTCAGAAAAGATATGACATTTACTCTTATAACATGATATCTCCACAAATTTAGTATAAAGTGTGCTTGTCCTGTTGCTTATTAATATTGGACAAGGCTTATCTCGCTATACAAAAATAATGTGTCTTTAATTTTAATTGGCAAACCATTTTTCTAATGAGTTTTCCATATAATGTCCATAAAATTAATTTATTTATTTGAATAGTTCTCCTGTTCAATATTCATTAAAACAGCATTAATAAATATTACACTAATTTTTAAAACATTATAAGTTGAATACATTTTCCTTATTAGTATATCCATTTATTATTGCGAAGTTATAAATTAGATTTCGACGAATACTCCTGATAATGGGATGTTTAAAATTAGTAAATCATATCAAATGAAATTATTATTAATATTTTTATTATACACTCTCTTTGACAAATATTTTTAATAAAATGTCCAATTAGTTTTGCAAATAAAATTGTACAAGAGCACTAAAAAATTGACTAAATAATAAAATTAAAACTACTATCACCTTGATGTCTTCTGATATGATATTCTACCTTTAATACATTTTTAATCACACTCTGATACCCTTCATGCAACCCGTATTTATATTCTAGAAAATACATCATTCTATTGTTTGATTTTTTTTCTTTTGGTTTGATACCAAATTTGCATAATGTTAGAAACTTACACAATTAAATTTCAAAATAAAAAACTATGATGTATTATAACTTTAAAAAAGTACTACTTTTAGATCAATTATTATTTTACTAAATTGCCTAAATATCTTTAAAATAACTTGTAAAACAATATTCAATAAATTTATCCCACTTGTAATATTTAATTTATCTATTTTTATTTTAACAAAATATTTAATTTTTCTATTAACTGTCCTCATTTTTATTACATTATTTAAAACATTTTATATGATAGTCAACTTAATATTTAATATTGGCCTTTATGATAGATAATAATTATATCCAATTCTATAATGCAATTTTACAATATTTTGAACTTTACTAATAAATACTAGCAAGCATGTGTGTACAACTCTATTATACAAATCACATGACTACTATAACCAATACAAACATTATCCAATTTACTGACTGGGAATAAATAATAAATTGCTACACTTCTTGTATTAAATAAAATAATACAATTATATAAAATTTGGAAAAATAATTTAGAAAATATAGAACTAAATACAACTTTCACTACCATAAAGATTACTTATAAAATATATGATATTAATTATGATTATTAAATATAATTTACGAATTTAAATATAACATTATTTAACTATAAGTTTAAACTATTAAAATCTTATGGTAATATGTATAATGGAGTGAGCATTTATGACAGATTGAAGATGTGTATAGACTAAAAAAAATAGTTTAATTGTCAAATAACATATGCAATGGGATAATATAAATTATTTCCATCAATATAATTATAAAATTATTATATTAAAACAATAACAAATTCATTTTCTTTGCCTGTTTCATGTACTCTTTAATCTGGCCTCATTATTCCATGGAATTTGAACTCAGGAAAAATAAAAATGCATTCTATTTCAGGGTTATGATTATATCCTGTTTGTATACAAGTTATATGTTTGTATGGTGTGTTGTAATGTGATGAATTATGAAATAGATAAATAATCATCAATATAATTATAATACTCAACATTTAATGAAATCATATAAATAACAAACTGTATTCATAATTCAATGTTGGGAGTAACAAGAAGAGATCGAAAAGGCGATATATGACTAAAAAAATAAACAGATGACCTCATTGAAAAAATTAAAAGGCAGAAGTGGAGTTTGGCTGGACAGATTGCTAGAAGAGATGATAATAGATGGATAATTGAAATCTTAAACTGGATTCCAAGAGATTGGAAAAGACACAGAAAAAGACAAAATGCGAGATGGATGGTTGAAATAAGAAAGTGTGCAGGAATGATGTGGAGAAAAGAAGTTACAGATCAGAGAAGATGAGTTGAAACTTGGAAAGAAATTTATCCTGCAGTGGATTGATAATGGTTGATGATGATAATGAAGTTATAATAAAAAAAAATATAAAATGAAATAAATATGATCATCCTTTGTTCTCACATGTCTATTATATAATAACCTATCATTGATATGCTATTACTATCAATGATCATTTATTATCCAAATGAAATAATTCAATAATATAACATAAAAAAATTTCCCTTTATTCATAAATAGTGATCTATATTTTATAGTGGACTTTTCTATTTCCAAAATATCATATCACATGGACATAAGTTATAAAAATTGTCCTTTATTTTGAACTCTATTCTTGATGACATTAACATATGATAGAATAATCATGTATACGAGAATGATGATCATTCATTCTGGATAACAAAACAAAAATGTAACTAATATATTAATTATGACAAATGAATTACATTTATAATATAACATTATAATTGTCATAGTATGTATATTTAAAATTAGATAGAGTAATAAGTCTTATGCTTTTAGTCTGTAGACAATAACAATAGTTATTATGTTAACTTGGGGTCTTTATCTTTATATTTTATTAATAATCACTAAATATCAATAACTTTAGAATGTAGGTGAATGAAGCTTGTCCTATTATTAAAAGAAAGAAAATAATAACAAAAAATATGAGTCACATATATATATATATATATATATATGACTATATATATATATGTGATATCCTAGGCTTATATATATATATATATATATATATAAGCCTAGGATTAATTTAGAAACAATTTATATTGATGGATGAAATACATTTTCATTTTAAGAGTCCTTTCTTCTTCATCCTTTAAAATATATTATCTCATGTTCGAATGCTGTTTGAATTTCCAGATAGTGACTCCATTTCTTCAGTTAGGATAATAATTTCCATATAAAAATTTCCTAAGGTTTGTAGTAGTTTATTTTTATCAGATATTTATCATCCACAGGTAGTAATTATTTTTTTAGAATCAGATTTGACATTATAGTAGTATGGTTTATATTCCATCTCTATGATGTGTCTTTCCTCTAGCTGATCATAGATACATAACCATGTTATTTAAAGTTATTAGTTCTACTAAAACTTAATAATGTAGTTTTATTTTATATGATCCTATAAATAATGAAATGATTGCTTTCTTTTAATATTCAATTTCAATATGATTACCAAAAGATATTTTTTATATTTGTAAAATGTATTTTTAGGAAGATTAAGTCTATTCATAATGATAAGAATGATTTCTTCTTTATCATTTGAAATTATTTTCTTCTTTATAAAATTGAATATTTACTGATTGTTGTCAAATGATTTTGAGCAATGGATTCAAATTTATATTTTACTCAAAATATATTGACTAATCAGAGTTAGATTTGAATCTCCCTTTCATTTTCAATAAGAGAAAAAAGATATTTATTTCTCTTTTTCTATTAAAAGTAGAAATAAAACAAACTAACTCCTTCTTTTTAAAACTTGTTTTTTATATGATTATTACATGGGGAAAAAAATCCAATGTTTCGACTATTTTATATAGTCTTTTTCAAGGCACACTTATAAGTGTGCCTTGAAAAAGACTATATCAAATAGTCAAAACGGTGGATTTTTTTTTTACCATGTAATAGTCATATAAAAAACAAGTTTAAAAGAGAATGAGTTACTTTGTTTTATTTTGGATATTTATGAACTATTTTGAAAAGAAGAACTCTGTGCCTGATATATTAATTTTTTTTTCCTATTAACCGTTCTATATATTTGGTCGATTTAAATTCACGTTTTTATTGTTTCAATTATGATATCACTTTATTATATGTATATTTAATGAATGGATGACAAACAAAAGTTAAAATTCAGTATTTATTTCTTTCCTTTAATAATTTTAGAGTGTATATGTATTTTTTTTCACATTGTAATTATCTACATGTTAGTATAGATAAGAATTCGTTAAAGTTATAATTTTTTAATGACCAATTTGTATGCAATTATTAATATATAAAATTAATAATAGAATTTTTAATGATTCTTGTTAATAATAATATTCAAATAGGTGTGTTGCATTTTTAAATTCATATGTGAAGAGTTTGATGTATTCTCACTATATATATATATATATATATATATATATATATATATATATGCAACAAGCTATTTAAAAAGTGATGATATATTTTACTTTCTTTATTACTTTTCCAGTGCTTTATATAATTAACACCTGCTATTGATGGTTTCAATTGTCTCAGCAATATTCTTCAGAACTTCTACTTAAATTTTCAAGCCATCTAATAGTTAGCAGTTAAAATTTGAAAATATAAGTAGAAGTTCTGAAGAAGACTGTTGGGGCAATCGAAACTGGCAATAATGGGTTGTAATTATATGAAGCATTGTAAAGGCAACAAAGAAAGTAAATGACGTTAAATATTATATAAATTTGGCAATGCAATATAAAAGATAGAGTGACTATGCCTATTTACTTTTTATGGATGCCCAGATACAAATACTATATGAACAAAAATAAAAAATAAAAAATTAATAATAAAAACAACAAAATTTATTTTATATCGTCATTCCTATTTTTAAATAAATATATTTGTGAATTTAGAGTGAAATCTGTATATATTTATATAAAGAGAAACATTTTTCAACTTAGATTTATTCACAATTAAATTGAAAAGAAATTCGATACATTTTCAACAGCGGAAATATTGCTTCCAATAGTTTAAAAAGTAACAGAAACTTCTTCAGAAATATAAAGGCTTTATATTTCAGGAAACAATTTAGAATCAAAAAAAAATAAAACTACTATATATAAAGTTTAAGAAATTCAACCAAATTATCAGTCACTGTTTAAAAAAAAAAAATCCAGTTGTTTTTTTTTTTGTTGTTGAAAAAAAAGTTTTAGAAGCAATTTAAATTTTAGCCCGAAAATAAAAAAGGATTTCTTTGATGATTCACACTATAATTATAAATATTTAATAGGCTGAAAGCAAAATATCTTATTTCTCGTTTTCTGTTTACTATAAGTTATTAAATGTATATTTTATTCATAAACAAATTGAAAGCCAATATATGTTCACAACAAATAAAACTTTTAATGTGGTAAAAAAAAATATAGAAATTTTAAATAAAATATAATAAGACCATGCTAATTCGACAACCAACTCTAATTCTTTCATTTAATTATTTAAACTCATCTGTAAAGTCTAAACCAAACAATATTTTTTTTATATAAAGTTAACTATTTATTCATTTACTTAAAATAAATTTACTTAAGAAAAAAGTGTAAAAATAAAACAATACATTTTAAGTAAAAACTCAATCATTCATAAGAAAGCCACAATTGGTGCATTGATAGTAAATTCAGTTTGCGATGCTTGCAAACCATGTTCAAATTTGCCTGAGTAAATATAAAGTAAAGCTTATAATTTTTAGTGGGAGTCAGCCTTTAACCAATCCACAAATGAGTATCCAGTATACTTTTTAATTAAAGGCTAGCATACAGATATCTATTTCCTACCATCTAGAAGGTGGAAATCCTTGTTAGTATCAGCTTTTCTTTCATATAATTCTATGATATATATATATATATATATATATATATATATTATATGTATATATATATATATATATATATATATATACATACAATTATGGTTATGTATGAAACATGGAGAAAATATTATAAATAGTATACTTTAATGCATTTGTGGTGTCAATAATTTTTTAACAATCAAAACAAGAAGAAAATACAAATTTATGCTTTTAATTCTAAAGAATGAAAGATGTCTGATTCATTAATAAACATGAAATCTAGTAATTCTCATTTGAAGATATTTTGACTTTAAGATAAAAACTGGGAATTTAAATAGTATGGTTAGACATTTTATGCACACCTTGTATTTACTTATTATTCAAGATTATGTTAGATTATACTACAATGAAGAGCTTATCTTACTTTGTTTGCAAGCTTGCATGATCTACCTTGGTTCTCACAATTATATTTCATGAATACTGATTTTATAACTAATACAAATAGATAAAATGAATACATTTAAATGTATTTCTATTTTTTTTTCATTGTATGTCTACACATTCTCATTACATGTGACTACAGTTCATTTTTATACCAAATATCCCTTTTTATAATTGTTTACAATTAAAAAAGAATTCCACCTGATCTTCACCTTGCAATTAGTAATATTTTAAAGTTGCTCATTGCCTAAAATTGTTAAGCGTAATGTTTGCAGTCATCTTGCTATATAAGACAATAAGCATGTGTGTACTGTTGTAAGTAATAAAAAACATAACTTATAATAAAATGTACAATGATTCCTTATGTTCAAATTTAATAAATAAGCTTTCAGGAGCAGTACTATGGTAAGTATTATATAATAAGTGAATATTAGATAGTGGCACTAATATAATCATATTTCCAGAAAAATTTTTGGTATATGACTTTAATCTATGAAGACTTGAGATTTAAATTAAAAGCCAAAGACTTCATTGACAAAGTTCATAAGACAAAATAATTCACAATCATTATATATGATTCTGACTAAGAAAAAAATAGAACACTTAATAATCATTTATCTATCTAAGTAATTCTACAAATCATAGAACACTATAATATAAAAGAGAAATATTTTTAAATTAGTCTTCAAAAATCAAATTGCAACTAAACTTTATAAATTATTCCCTGTTTTTATTAATCAACTCTCCAGAGAAATAATCATTTAAATCAATTATGATTGTCTTAAACTAATAGAATACAATCACTAATTTAGATGTTAATGTAATTACCTTTAACTTCCTTGCCGGTGACTCTCTACTACTAATGATCTGCAAAATTTGATGTTGAAAATAAATATAACAAGTGAATACAAATATAAACTTGTTTATCATGGATATCAGATTAAAAACATTATATTTCTTCTAGCTTAGTAGTGAATCAATGTTGATCATAAACCATTATTCCAAAATAAATAAAATAAGAGCAAAGATGCAGCTTTAAAGTTGGAAACATATAATAAACCAGTTATAGTTATGAGAATATCATCTGCATTAATCAAATCAACAGGTATCTTTTGTGACTGAATCTCTAAGACATACTCTATAAAATCTAAGCTAATCATAAGCTAAACCTGTGGCATAAAAGTGATAATTGGCATGTATATATGTATGTGCTAAAAATATAATAAAACAAATAAAATGCTGAGATCACGATACAATGCTAATCATCATCAATGCTTCTGGACAGATGATAATTTAAGAATGCAAGCCATCAATAAGTTAATTTTAAATTTGTGCAAATAAAGTATAATAAATGAACTTTAAAAGTGATTTATATTTTTGTACTATTCAAATAACTATTTGGATGTTCAAACAAAAACATATATCTCTACATTTATATAAATTAGTCATTATTCTTCATGACTAGCTTAGTATGCAAGGATCCTAGAGACTGGGACTGTGAACAAGAGAATATATATATATATAATACTTTAAATCTATTTTAATATTAAATAGGACTGTGAACAAGAGAATATATATATATATAATACTTTAAATCTATTTTAATATTAAATAACTTTACTTGAACAACATAAACAATGATAGATCAGCTTATAAATTAAAAATAATAACAACCAATATGAAAGTAGAGGATACTCTACATACAAATATATCATTCTGATTTTATTTTACAAACATAGAACATATGTTATAGATTGAAATAAATAGTCAATGCATATAGCATGGGGTCTGTGGTCATGTTTAGTGTAGGAATATATAAAGTAATTGATGGCGTTCCCCATCTCCATTTAGTTTTTATAACTTCCTGTATTAGAATCATGCAAGTCATCAACCTCTCATGTATTAGTCTATGAATTCATAAAAAAAGGTGTCTCTACTTCTATAAAGTTCAAATTTGACCAACATGAAGACTGGTGATGATTATTTAAAAATGCCTTTTAACACACACTACTATAGAATTATGTATAGTCTAATAACATACTAATGATCTTTTTTTTTTCAAACTCTCTATTTACAGTCTATAATAGAATATAAAAAGAACATAACAAAGTATGTTTTTTTTTTTCCTTGATTAATTAAAAAATAGATAATTTATTTACATAACCCTGTTTTCATTTACATTAATTAAAGCCAATTAATAAAAATACTTTTAATTCTTTAATTATAAAATAGTTTACATTATTTTTTTTTTCCATGTGTCAAAGCGTTGAACGAAAAGCGAACCCGGACCAGCTGCTTGGAAGGCAGCTATGCTAACCACAAGGCTACCAGCGCCTGACAATTATAATTAAGTTACGTTATAAAAAATACAACAATCCACTTCAAAATAAGTTTTACATTTATCAAACCTAACTAGGCTTAATTAAAACAAAGTTACTTTCTTAATCCAAGATAAAATAAATAGAATTTTATAATTAATGTCTATTATAAAATAACTATATGCTTGTTTTAGATTTATTTTATCAAATTTAGAATTGAATAAACCATTAAATAAACTTTTTTAGGTATGATTTTAAATTATTTATAATATTTTTAAATATCAAAATTATTATTTAACCCCTAATTTGATATTCCAATGCATATATTTTAAATAAATATGTGCAATAAATTTGGTTTATGTGTATTTCCACTTTTTTTTTCAAACATTTTGTATATATGTACACAACTATAACTATGTTTTATGTCATGAAACATCATAAAATTAACTTAACATAATATATGTGTCATTAAGGGAAGGAAACCAGTGACTCTCAGGCTAAGTAAAAATATAGCACTCTAAATGATGAAGAAATAATCAAGAATAGAATGGTACACCTAATCTGTGAGCCTTTTATGCATATAAGCTATCAACATTTGTGAAAATTCAAATTGAAATTAATATGTCAACCATGTGGAATATAATATTAAAATTATTAATTTAATAATCAACCATACAAGACTGAAGATAGCAATTCACCTCTAATAAGCTTTGTTTTTAATAATTAAAAAGAATTTAATAAATGTAAACATTAAATGAACTTAGCATAATATATATTTAATTAAGAGGAGAAAACACGTATTCTTAGGATATAGATAATTATCATTATAATAGTTGAACATAGAATGAAAAAAAAAATCAATCAATTCTTGAAGGTTTGAATGTATAAGAACTTATTTTGGACAGCAATGTAGAAAAGTCAGATTAAAATTAATATATCAGTCATTTGAAATAGGGACAGTTAATATTTAGTAGATTTATAATCTACTACAAAAGAATGGAGATAGATTCTTACTTATAATAACCTTATTAATCAATTATAAATGGAGATACATTACTTCTATTAACCTTGTTTTTTTAATAATTAAATAAATTTGTAACATTATGTTTGAAAATTTGAAATTCAGTTAAAGCTATTACGACGTAATCGAAAGTGCTACAAAACAATTTAAACTATAATATTGTATTTATCATTAAAATTTATTTACTTATTTGATATATATATATATATATAGTGACAGGGATTAGGTTCACATCCCTCTCAGAATTTGAGATCATGTTAGATAAAGGCAAGATCTTAACAAGATAAAGATTCGGGAAAAGTTAAAAAATAATTTTGATAGATGTATCTGTCGATGTGAAATATATGTACATGGAAGATAGACATTTATATGTATATCTTTTTGCTATTTTTTGTATTATATTTTTTTATTTTTGTTGTTATGATAAAAATATCATAAGACTGTGAGCTATGTCATAGAGAAAAAAAATATTTTTAAACTGTTTGTTTATATTATGTGAAATTAAAGAAGAATTTCATTAACTTTATGACCAGTTGACCTGAATTATTTTATGTTTTGTCCAATTTGCCCCTAGTGACTTTTTATGTATTATATGTTAAAATGCATTTCAAATGGTATATTTTATTAGAATAAATTTTTTACACAAAATTTCTGTGAAAAAAGTGTGAAATTCAAAATTCCCACTTTTACAATAGTCATAAGTCATGCCTTGACATGTTCATCTATTATCTGTTATGAAGGCTGTAAAATGTTTGGCATTAGGGGATGTTGAAATTTTCATTGATGCAAAAACATGTTTATTTGCAAATTATTATGATTTTAGATATTTTTTAAAATAATTTGCACTACATTTATTAGATATTAAGAAATATAAATTATTAATAACTTATTTTGACTTGAAATACTTTATTTTCAAAAATATGTTATATTAGAAGATAAAGTAAATATGGCCTGAAGCAAGTTAGAAAATTCTAGCTCTGGTGTAAACAACCTACTTGATATTTACGAATAAGAAAAAATCACAAATTTGCAATAAATATTTAAAAAACTTAAACTTTTAAAGCATAATTTATTAGATATAAGAGAAATAAATAATTATGCATTCAAGTTTTTAAAAATAATTAGAAATAAAGAAGATTTTGTTGATTTTGTAAACTGAAAATAATCTTTCTAGAAACAATTACGGTGTCATTATTTTAATATTTACAGAAAGAAAATATGAACATTTAAAATTTACTTCAGTAGCAAATAAAAATATCTATCAAATGAAGTCAAATTTGTTATATTTTGAGAAGTAATAATCATTTTATCATATATTTTACATTGATGTGTGAGACAAAGAAATGTCAAAAAATTCTGAAATGTAAGAGGCATGTTGCTGCATTTCAGAAAGGTTAATGTTTGTTCTAAAATTAATTATATAAATAATTTATTGAATTTTATTTTAGGATTAATTAATTAAGAACTTTGCTAAATAAATAAAACTGAATTAATTAAGAATATTATTATCTTTGATCTTGTAATTATTGAAGAATTTTAACTTTCTTGCTTATTGAAAGCAAAATAATTTGTATGTTTGAGTAATTGACTTTTATTTATACTATATATCAGCAATATATATATATATATATATATATATATATATATAAACCAAAGGTTACAATATATATATATATATATATATATATATTGTAACCTTTGGTTTATTTCATCTATAAACCAATTGCAAGAAAATGAAACTATATATAGGCAAAAAAAAATTATTTAAATGTAAGAAAAGTTGAAAAGTTTTATTTGAAAAATCAATAATTGTAAAGCTCAAATGTAACATATATAGAGATACAGTTTGTATTTGTACAAAATATAGCTAGCATTATTTAATGCAAGGGGGATTGATTTTTTTTTGTATGCCACTATAATAATTTACAAATATAATAATTGAAAAATAAATATTTATATGGTTAAGATAAAGAGTCTTCATGAATTTTAATTTTTATTACTAAAAAGTTGGTGAAAATTGAAATTGAATTAGTTATCAGTAGATTTAGTTTGACAGTTTCTTTTCAAGATAATAGGCATAAAGTTATAAGAGATTATAATGGATATTTTGTTTGTGATCAGAAGAAATTATAATGAATATTTATGTTTGTGATTATAAAAAATTATAATGGATATTTAATGTTTGTGATTATAAAAAATTATAATGGATATTTAATGTTTGTGATTATAAGAAATTATAGTGGATATGTTATGCTCATGTAATCTGAATAAGCAGTTTTCTGTTTAATATTTTGTATACATGTGTATGTGTGTGTAATACAGATATATGGGTTTGATTTTTTTTCTTTCCTTTATAGAAATTGATATAGTGCTCTATATTATTTCATGATATAGTGTAAAAAATGAATCTGTTCAAATTTGTTATCCCTAACCTCCAAAATGTAAAGGTAAATAGAAATTATTTAAGTTTTAAATAAAAGAATGTAATATTAATTTTACAAAAAAATTGTCAATAGGTTTATCTCTTAATTGGATTTTATTTTAATTGCTTTTTTATAAATTACCCAGAACTATGTTTGGCCATCTAGTGGAACTGGAGATGGGGTAAGAAGTTGGAACTGACAGCTAATAAATGGTTCTAAAATGGTCATTCTGAAAAAGAATTTTAATTAAAATTTGAGAAGAACCAGAAATAGGAAAGAAAGGGTGACATATATTTTCCCCTCCTCCCTATGAATATAAAAAAGCTGGAGAAAATGAAGGGGGTGGACTTTAATAATTCAGAACTAACCTGTTAATTCAAAACTAGATTACCATTTTTTATCTCTGAAAGTTTTCTCTGATTTTCTTTTTTTTTCTTTCTCGGATTTAATATGTTAAGAAGTGTATATTACAACTATGATATGAATTTGTAATTCATATATAATTGGTGCATGTTTCCTTTTTCTCCAAAATTCAATTATGGACATATCAACTTTTAATAAGAGACTCTGTGTTGAATGCCACAATCTATCTATTTGGCTTATTAAAAATTCATTTAAGGAGAGAACTACCAAACTGTTATATAATGACAAAGGGCCAATTCATATTTTAATAATTATTTGGCTTATTAAATTTCACTTTAAAAGAGAACATCAAAGTTGGTATAATGTTTAAAAGCCAATTCATGTTTAATAACCAAAATCTACTTGTTTGACTATATTTTGAACTTAAAATGGAAAAAAAAACAACTATATTCAAACCCAGGAAGAAACTCATCAAAATGGAAAGGTAATCAGCAGAACTCTTTTAAATTTTTTTATATACCTTTTGATTAAAAGAACTATCTGTGTGTTTTATATACATTTTGATTAAAAGGACTGTCTGTATGTCTATATAGCTATCTCCAAAATAAAAATAAACTAAATCATAATTAACTGGTGCACAATAACATCAAGTCATCAAACTTTGGCCTTGAAGAAAAGAGACAATGGAAAGAGACAATTGTAATGTTTAATATTTATTCTTTATTTCACTTTGTTTATATAATATGTATCATGTTTTATAGAAACTTTAATGATTATATTATATTATTTTTTTATGTTTTAAAATGTTTAGAAGAAAGAAAAATGATTTTTATCCCATTGAAGTAAAAAAAAGAAAAGAAAAAAAAGAGTTACATTGAAGTAAAAAAAAGAAAAGAAAAAAAAGAGTTACAAAATATTTTTTTTTTATTCGTTGACAAAATTTTATGCTTAATATTAGATATATGAACAGTGATTGGATGATCATATAAAGGATCATTGGTATGCTATAGTGTTGATTTGATCTGTTATTAATATAAATATTAGGTATATGTTGTTGTGGTCTTAACTGTTTAAAATTGAGATAATTCATATATGTTTTGATTCGAGATCTGGTTAGTCTTTGTCATTTATCTAGTCTGTAATCGATGTATGTGTTTGCATATGTAAAGCTATAAATGCTTGTTATTACTGAGGTAGAATTATCTTACCAACTCATAGATGTGAAATAACTATCTCATAATTTATTTACTATGGCAGTAGGAGATGAGGACAGTTCCCACTCCATTCATTTTTATTAAAGTAGGGAATTATTAATAGAGTTATTGTTCAAGTTGTAGAAAATGTTGTGCATGCCTATATAGAGTAAGTGTATAGACAAGAGTTCTTCACATGATTCTAGGTCTCAAGAAAAGACCTCACTCTCTGGCTAAAGCAAACATTTGAAGTTAGGAGTTGTTGTTGTTTTTTAATTTCCCTTATCAAACACTGATGCGTGCGCATTATAAAATACTGCATGGTAATGTGAAATATGTTGAGTGTTTTCTTATGTAGGACAGAATAAAAGTTGCTTTGACAGGATAAGGACTTCAGTCAGATGTATGTGTGTTGATGGGAAGATAACAGAGATTTTAATTTAGAAGCTAACTGATCTATAGTCGATTTTGTGAAGGATGGTAAATTGAGTGTCATCAAGCTGGGGCAACATGCTGACCTATCAAAATATATACGGTTGAAAAGCGTGAATATCTGGCAGGCATGAACATAAAATTGTGGTTTTTGAATTTAAACCCATGTGCAAGACCAATGACAGATTTTTAGTGTCACATCATCCTTTTCATAAGAAATGTAAAAGTTATTGCTTGTTGAAATAATTTAAAAATTGATGATTATTTATTATTGCTGTTTAGAATAACTAAAACTGATAAATTATTTTGGAATAGTCCAATTGATAATGTTTGCAATAAAAAAGAGGAGCAGGAATTTATAGGTTTTTCTTTAAGTTAAAGATATGTAAATACGGAATTCTGATTCCGGGCATAAGCATTTTTAATATTTGATAAATAAATGGGTCAAAACAATGAATAAGTAATTCAGAAAATTAGTTAATTTAAATATGTTTTCCTATCATCAATATTAGTCCTTAGTAGATCTGATATCATATATTTGAGTGTAATGACTTTATGTATAAATGTGTTTTTATTTTTATTTATTATCATTATTATTACTGTAATAAAGATTTATTATTGTTATAAAATTACATTGTATCTCGTGTTTTAATGTTTCCAATATCTCCAGAATGTACATCCATCACCTATATTTAAAAAACTAATATCAGCTCATATTTAAATTATTCATTTTTATATTGATAAATTGATTCCATGATTGATTTACAGTATTCATTTTTATATTGATTATTTCCGTATTCGATTCACATAATTCATTTTTATATTGATAATTTATTTTCATGGTTGATTTACATAATTCATTTTTACATAATTCATTTTTACATAATTCATTTTTACATAATTTATTTTCATAGTTAATTTGCATAATCTATTTTTTGTGATTTATTTCCGTATTTTACTTACATAAGAATTTCTCGATCGATTTATATGATTAATGTCCATGTATTACTGCCATAGTTTACTTTGGCAAAATATAATAGATTTAAAAATTATTAATTAAATTTGATCAAACACATTATATAATATAGAATAAAATGACATTTAATAGTTAATTTAAGTTTAATAAATTTAATCATTTGGTTTGTTGTAATGTTGTGAATATTGGGAGCAGACATAAAATCCCTTTCCTGCTCTCAGTGTTTAGGGTGATTCCCATTAATAAACTCGTATTAAAATTTAATTTTAGCATATTTTGGGATCATATCCATTATAATGTAATCGCTCATAAGTGCACCTCTTGGCAGATCTAGACCTTGAGAAAGAGCAGTTCGATTATTAACCTAAGAGCTAGTTTGGAAGTCAAGTAGCATATTATAATAAAATTATTATACTATTATTAGAATAGTGATCATGAATTGATCGTTGATTGAAAGGTTAATATGTGTGTTTAAAGAAATAAAATTAAGGGTTTGTAGATTAGAGAACATAACACGGACATTCCGTGCTATATAAATGTAGCTATTAAAAGTGATAGATGCTGAGAACGAAAAATAAAGTAATGGAATTAAATGGGGAGGATTTATTTATGATAATTTTATCCTGTAGTAAATTAAGTAATAATTTTCTATTATAAGCATGAATTATGAGTTCTCTACATCGATTACTGATTTATTTCCAGTCGTATATAAATCAGAAATGTATACAACATTTTCCGTAGTTACCACTCGAGATCAGATATTTATAATAAAGTTGTGGAAGACAGTTGTCTCATTATTATACATTTAGTAATAAATTTATCATGAAATATTTGCATAACTAATGCTAGGTTTGAAATTAAGACCACATAGATTGAATGGTTTTATCAACATTATTTTTTTGAGAGACAGATTAATTACTTTCCCCATAATCTTCTATAGTCCAAACATGGCTAATGATGATGATCTCTGGTGGGTATTACGATTTATAGTTGCAATTTGGTGCCCGGGTATACTTGATCTTACTGTGAATATTAGTAGGTAAACACACTACCCATCCTTGTTTGATCCTAAAGTTAATATTAAATTTAATTGAGTAGCTACTTGAAATAAATGAGAGTTGTTGAGGTTAAGTAAGTTAAAAGATTGTGCTGAGATAAAAGTTGAGGCTACAATACATATTTATACTTTTATGGTGCCATTGATATAGACATGTATATTTTGCTTGTCATGATTCATATATTTTTATTCATTTTTTTTTAATTAAAAAAACGTATGTTTTAAAAGTCACATTACACTCTATAGTATTAAATAGAGTAATCAGCATATATAGTGGCTTCAGCAAACATGGATGCATATACCGATTTTTATTTGTAACTGTCTTATAAAAACAGCTTTTTCCTATAAGTATTAAGTTTATATGAGATTGATATTAAACGATTTATTTGAAGTAACAATGTCAAAAAGGAAAAAATTAAAAGTTATATGTGTATGGCCCTGATATATATATATATATATATATATATATATATATATTGTACCCTTACTTCTGGATATATAAAATAGTTTAAAATACAACTAGCTCAGTTACATTATTATGCTTCATTAAAATTTGCATATCTATCTTTAATATATTTTTATATTATCATATCTTAATTAAATTTATTATCAATCATCAAAATCAATATAGTTCTAGATTATACTAATTAAATAAGTATTTATAAAATTATGAGACTGTGAAGTAAAGTTACAAAGTAATAAGCAGATTTACACTAAGTCAATATCTCCCAAGATACTGTCTCAATGGCATAAGAATACTACCACTACCTTATCACCTTACTACTACATCTATAGTATTCTTATGGCTTTTAAATGAAATAAATTATCTTCAATAATATTAAAATAATTCCTAACTTTTAACTTAAAATATAATTAAATAATCTCAGGTTCTTCTAAGTTTTAAAATAATAATAATTCATGTAAATAAGTATGATGTGGGATTTTATATCAAACTTAAATACACCTAACTTATTTAAATAATAATAATAAATAATAATCTTAAAGTGTAATTTAATCTCATCTATTTCTATGATATAATCAATCATTAAATAAATAAACAATTATATGTATATCTTTTATTTCATATGGTATCTTCATTTTAAAATAGATCAAAATCTTATACTTAATAATCTGTGGCAATAAACAATATTGTATTCTTATAATGTGCATTATAATCATCTTATGACCATTGCAATATTTTCTGTTCATGTCAATCAATTCTTATAAAGTAATGTTAAGCAAATATGGTATCAAATTCTAAGTAATAATAACAAATTCAATTTTGTGCAAATATTATGTTTATTTCAATTTATCTGATGTCAAAATGCTGTGGTGAAAAATAATGAAACTCGACACACTTTTAAAACAAATTAACAAATTTATTTACACTATTTTACAATTTAAAATTTATGACAACCAATAAAATAAAAAAAAATAGGAATACAAATATAAGAGGCTTACACTGTTATTAACTTATGTACTTAATAAGCAATTACACATTGCTTCAAATAAATGCTATATTAATATGATTATAGTGTGTTTTCTTAAACTTAGATTTTTAAATAAATATTTGTACTTTAATTACTACAATTAACAATATGTTAAGACTATTTATGTAGCATGTGTACATAATGTAGCTTTACCTATTAAATAACTACATTACTTAAATATCATTTATAACATATTATAATGTATTCACTTTATTACTAGCATTGTTTAATATCTGTATATAAAATCAATATCTCTTTATAATGTAAAACAAATGATTGGCTATAATTATATTCCACCTAATGTAATTTCTGTTATATGTTTTATAAAATATGCATTCTACTTTTGTATTATTCAAACATTAATATTTAAATCATTTATCAATTTTAAATTCATAAAACATTACATTAGATAAATTTTATGATTCCTTTCTGTGTAAAATCATTATTTTACCCTATGTGCTTTACTAACCTTTCTAATAAATTTCTATCTATAAAACATATTCTAAACTTATTTAAAACATTTTCCGAAAAACAAATATCAACTTCAAATAAAATATTCCTTATCCAAATTACTCATACTATACTGTCTATACTTAGTAAACTTTTCAATCTAAATATAGGCTTCTACTCATAACGTAACTTAACTTATTCAATAAACAAAATACACAAAAATATAGACTTTTAAAAATCCTTTTCTAAATTGCAAAAATAAAATAATTACTTAGATACATCATAAACATCATTTAAATACTAAGCATAAATAAAAATATCAAAATTATTTACGAAAGAATCATATAATTATTTCTCAAACTTTTTACGTAATGTTATGTCATGTTTATATTATAAATTAAAAATTATGCATATTTTAATAAAGTTTGTTATCAATATAATGTATGTGTTTTCATAATATATTTATCCATTCATTCTACAACAACATAATATTCAGTTGATCTAAAGAAAAACATATTAAATTCATTAAAAATCATTATACAATATTTTTTACCATAATAATAATATTGTCCAATCTGCTATCCAGTATTCTTCGGAATTTGCAGCTTCATAAAATAAAAATCATTCACATTTTCACTCATAAACATTCATTAGAATATTCCGTGTTATATTAATTATAAAAATAAGTTTATGTAATTAATTATTATATCATTTTAAAGTTACTATTTAATAAATGTACCTAACCTACTTTTAAGAGTTTAATAATATTTAAATTTTATGTTAAATAAATAAAATAAATTTATATTACATATTCCATCGTTGATTTTTCCTACCATAAAAGTTCTAACAAATATCCTCCGTATAAAGTCAATAAAACACTATTTCCTGTTCCGTTGAATCACGTGCTTCTTGAAAGTTTATAATAAAAATGATAACGTTCTTTTTTTTAAAAATAATAAGTTCCAACAAGAAAACAAAATAAAATTAAAAATAGTTTATAAGTTCTGTTTGGATCCAGTTCTTCATAGAATATTATTCACAAAGTTATTATTTCAAAACTAAGTTATAATTTATGAATTATTCTCCTTTAATTATTTTAAATTAACTTAGTTTGGCTTATTAACTAGTTTGGCCTGGATATCCATGTATTACTTTGCGCATTTGTAAATACCATATTCCGGTAAGAATTAATTTCTCCATCTATAACGTCCAGCGTTTAGATTACTTCGATATAGCAATTTTATTATATTGTGACTTTAAATAATCATATTTATAGTCTATTTGCCTTTTTAAAACGTCAATATTTAGTCTTTTAGCATAAAGACTTAACAAGGCAAGTATTTATTTAAAATTACTACTGCTTCTTATATCTTTCATCAAGATATATATATTACTTCTATAATTTGTCAAAATATTTTCTTTTACAGAAATATTTATATTTTTTTAAAATATCTATTAGTAATAGACAATAGTAATTTAACTTTTGAAAACTATTTATAGTCCAAAATACTACTTTTCTCCATCTTGTAGTTTTATGTTCTAATCCAGCGTCTGTTACTTCTATAACATAAAGTTTCTGATATATTTCTCCGATGTGTGAGGTTTCCATGACTATTTGTACGTAAATTGAGTTTCGATATTGAGAAGACGATAGGGAAAATTAAGTTTCTACTGCATATTCATTACTTTAAAATATTATAAATTATTCAATAACACTCTTATGATTTTACAACTGATTTTTAAGAGCGTTTATAAATTTACTCAGCTATTTTTTTAATAACACAAACGACTTAGAAGTTTATTGTAGAGAGACCCCCTCAACAATTGAATCCAGCTTTTATAGTGGAAGAGACTCCACATCTGATTGGTTCGATTAAACAATCAAACTTTGCTTATTTACATATTTATCAACTCACTATTAAAAATAAAATAATGACTTATTTAATATTTAATATTTTATCAAATTCTTTCAAAACAATATTTATCGTTTATTTAAATCTATTAAACATTCTTTTAAAATATTCTCTTACTTAGTTTTAAATTTTAACCCTTATAAGATCACTTAAAATAAATCAAATATTTTTAAATACGTTACATTTTTAAGACAATATTTTATAAAATCAAATTTAATATTTTACATTAATATCTTTATTTTTATCTCGTGATAACTCACGTATTATTTATAAATTTATAACATGATTTTGTAAAATAATAATTGCAACTTTATTAGACAACTTCCACGCGTGTGTATAACATCTGTTCTCTATAACACAAGAACGCTTGTCTAAAAATAAACTTAACAATTGCTTTTTTAAAATAAATATTTATTTTTTAAAAATAAATAAGATATTATATCAGATTTTAAAATAATTATTTGATATGATTAAAATCAAATATTAATCTCAATTTAAATACTTATGATTTAAAATATTTTTATTCACTTTTAACATATATTTCAAATTAAATAAATATTTTTGTCTAATTTTAACTTGTCTTTTAAATATTTTAGCTTTAAACATTTGTTATTAAATTTATTAATACAGTATTACATCATAATCATCATCATTTTTAATTTCTTCTCAAGATCAACACAATTCACATATCAAATACTCATAGATTGCTTTAATTAAATTTATGGTAACATTACCACAAGCAAAGTCAACATCACATCTTTAAAATACTTCTTAAATTTAAAATTTTCCACTAGATTAGCACAAAACTTAAATGGTGACCCATACAAAAGGGCACATATTCCCCTCCTTCGGATAAAATTTTAAATTTAACATCCATTCTTTATTATCTTCAATCCACATTTATCAATTTTATCTTTCTTATCATTTAAATATCATAACACATTACTTTATCACAAAGTTTCATAAAGCATTGAAATATCATCTCAAATTTCACTAAGGAAACACTTTTAAATAAACTACAATGACTTCTTTACTTCCTAAATTAAGTTTCATTTCTCTTTATTTATCTCTTAATTAGGTTACTTTCATTTCCCTAATATTTCTACAAATATCAAGTATTTAAATTCTTTTAAATACACCTTTACATAAGCTACTAAAATACATATTACTATAGTTAATACTATATTTTAAAATTACTCTATGTATTTTATTTATAACCTATTGCTAATTTCATTAGCAATCTTATAGATTATTATTCAGCAAATCTATATATTTCTCTTTTAAAATGATTAACTTCATCTTTTAAGATTAATCACTTTCATGATCACTACCTTAATACAAATTAATCTTTTATAAGATTTAATTACATATACCTTAAACATATGAGTTTTATACTCTTTAACTCTATTATTTAACTTCTTGTTTAAAATATATTTACTTCAATAGCTAATTCCATTTCTACTTAGTCATTATAACAAAACTTATTTCTTCTTAAAATATCATTTACATATTTTGTAAATTTCTTCAGCTAAACTTTATTCGTCATGCTAATTTATTACATAATAAATTATTTCCTTATGTGAATAAAGCAAGTATTTAAATATTACATTAAAATATTTATTCACAACATTTTACAATTGTAACTCACATCTCAGATGGAAATGGAATCAGGCTCCTTGCATTATAAGTTCCCTTTTCCCCATCTGGTGTGGTTAACATAAACGCATTCTCTCCTACTTTGCAGGATATTCTATATGGACCTTCATATAGACTAAGAAATTTTTTAAATTGATTTCTTTGTAGGTTGCTAACATGGAAATATCTTATGTTTGTTTTACAAAGCCCAAAAAAAAAAATAATAATATAATGTCATAACACATTATCAAACACACATATCTTCTTTGAGAATTACCTGTCTTAATTATTATATATCTTCTTTTTAAATCTAAACTTTAATTCTCTTTTTTTTAATTCAACTTTTTACTACCAGTTTTATTATCTGGTCTCTTCAATATGGTAGTTACACCACTTGTAGAAGGCTGATTTTGCAAATCATCACTTCTATCTCTATTTGTATTATACTGTACAGTTCTCTTAACATATGGAGACATTCTATTTCTACCTTTATAACTAAAATTTCTCTTAAAGCCTCCAGGAGATTTTAATCCAGTATTAATACTAAGACTTGCTAATGGGTAATTATTCTTATCCCTATTTACCCTAAACTTATTATCAATAGATAACTCTGCTACTTCCAGAGCATCTAATATTTCGGAGACTTCCTCAATTGTCCCACGGTCAGCAGCTATTAACAACTGTTCCACATGCTTTGGTAAGTTGTGTCTAACTATTCTGACAATTTGTCCTTCCGACAATGGACAAGCAGTCAAAGTCTTCAAACGAACGGCTTGACTTCGGAAAAAACTGGTGTAGCTGCCTTTGCTAACTTGGTACTTATCTTGGGTAATTTGATACCGAATACAATCCTGTTTGTCGGAGTTCCAGAAGCTCCCGACAATAAAACATTTGAAATCACCATACGTCATGGGTTTCTCGAACAGAGATTGCCACCAATCTTTAGCTACTCCGTATAAATGATTGCTACACACGGCTACTTTCTCCTTTTCAGACAAAGAACATATCGAAAACAGTTCATCCAGATTGTTTAGAAACTCCGAGGGGTTTTCCATGTATTCCCCTTTAAATGGTTTAACTTTCATAAACCTTAAGGCCATAGAATTATTTGAACTACCCTCATGACTAATTACTTCTCTAGTTGGTCTATTGTCAATTTCCTTCACAAGAGTATTATCTGACTGATTATTATTATTACTACTTGGCTTAATTAACTCTATATTATTCATTTGTGAAGAATCAACATAGTCAACATATGCTTTACTACTTATTTTTCCGGTAAACATTTCTGCCTTGGCATTACATATACTTTTCATTTCCATTTGATCATACACTTGCTGAAATTTTCCTTCTAAGTCCATCTGTTCCAGCACTTGCTTCACATACCCTTTTTGCTCTTTTCTGAACTCATCTAGATTCTTGTCTAAAATTTCTTTATAACTGTTATTACTTTGTTCTATCATTCCTGCATGATCCTTTATATCCTTCTGAATACGTTTGATATTTTCTCCAACTTTCGATCGATATTTATTTTCATCGACCTTTTTAACATCTATACTCTTAAATTTCTCTACTAATTCCTGCTCTACTTCATTTTTTATGTCCCTTTTTGTCTGAATTATAGCACTCTTAACATCTTTGATATCTTTATTAAGATTACTCACTTGGTTTTTAACATCACCAATTTCAACATCAACTTTATATTGATAATCATCAATTTTACAAGTTAAATTGTTATTATTGATTTTACATTGATCAATAGATTCAGCTATTTGATCTCTTAGTCCTTTAATTGTGTTTTCTGAAAACTCATGAAATTTACTTTCTAGCCTTTCTTGATTTCTATCATCAACTTTTAGTATTTCTAATTTTAAAGACTCAATTACTTCTTCATTCTTATCAAATCTTATGTCTATGCTATCCATTCTATCTTCCATTTTCTTATTCATATTTTTTATTTCATTCTTAATAGAATCATTATCTTCTCTCAAAGAATCTAATCTAATATTATTATCTTCCTTTAAAGAATCTAATCTAATATTATTATCTTCTTTCATTTTTTCCATATTTTCTTTCAGATTTATACTCATATTTTTCATATCTTCTTTCATATTTATACTCATATTTTTCATATCTTCTCTTAAAGACTTACTCTCCTCTTTCATATTTTGCATCATTATTTTAAAATATTTCTCAAAATCAGACTTTGATAAGTTCTCTACATCTTTCTCAGTTTTCACTGCTTCTTTTTCTACAGTTTTAAAAATTATCTCCTCCTCCTCTATTTCACTATCCATATTTTGAGTATTTTCTAATACCATTTCTGAATTCGCTGATTTTTCTATTTCTCTGCTCTCCACACAACTATTATCTTCTACAACAAAATTTGACATTTCAACTTCTAAATCTTTATCCCAACTATCCATTTTATTTTTAAAATTCAATCCTAACAATATGCAGTACTTATTATTTTATACTTTTTTAAAAATACAATTCCCCATCAACCTTCCCATCTCCACTCAACTCACTTTTACAACTAATCATATAATAGTATCCTCAAAAACTCTACATTACTTTCTATTAAATAATTATAAATTTCAACAACAAAATTGTGTCATATCATTTATTTTTACACCTATGACCTACAGACAATTTGCACATAATATATCATATGAAATATACATTTAAAATATTTTAAGAATTGATATGGTCACATTATAAAATAATTATTTGCCACATTCTATAATTTATTATTTTATTAACTTAAAATCAACATAGTATTTAACTTCAAAGAATAATCATATTACAGATACCACATGAAATATAATATTCTACTAATAAAATTTTTATTCTAATTTTATTTTAATTTTATAATCAACATCTAATCAATTATAAATATTATTATAAAATACTAACTATTTCTGTCTAGTAAATATACTAACCACTAAATCCTAAATTATACATTTTAATACATACATCATTTTATTAAATAATTATACCTATCATTTTACTCTACTAACATACATATTATTCCTAAAATTATGTATCCTAATTCTTAATTGAATATCTAAGCCTAAAATGATTAGTTACTAAAATCTTTCTTTTCCATCTATCGGGCCGATAAAATTATAACTCTAACATATCGATGGCCCATTACGTTGCCGGCGCCAAAATCAACTTACCCTTTGTACCCTTACTTCTGGATATATAAAATAGTTTAAAATACAACTAGCTCAGTTACATTATTATGCTTCATTAAAATTTGCATATCTATCTTTAATATATTTTTATATTATCATATCTTAATTAAATTTATTATCAATCATCAAAATCAATATAGTTCTAGATTATACTAATTAAATAAGTATTTATAAAATTATGAGACTGTGAAGTAAAGTTACAAAGTAATAAGCAGATTTACACTAAGTCAATATCTCCCAAGATACTGTCTCAATGGCATAAGAATACTACCCCTACCTTATCACCTTACTACTACATTTATAGTATTCTTATGGCTTTTAAATGAAATAAATTATCTTCAATAATATTAAAATAATTCCTAACTTTAACTTAAAATATAATTAAATAATCTCAGGTTCTTCTAATCTGTTTTAAAATAATAATAATTCATGTAAATAAGTATGATGTGGGATTTTATATCAAACTTAAATACACCTAACTTATTTAACAATAATAATAAATAATAATCTTAAAGTGTAATTTAATCTCATCTATTTCTATGATATAATCAATCATTAAATAAATAAACAATTATATGTATATCTTTTATTTCACATGGTATCTTCATTTTAAAATAGATCAAAATCTTAGACTTAATAATCTGTGGCAATAAACAATATTGTATTCTTATAATGTGTATTATAATCATTTTATGACCATTGCAATATTTTATGTTCATGTCAATCAATTCTTATAAAATAATGTTAAGCAAATATTATATTCAATTCTAAGTAATAATAACAAATTCAATTTTGTGCAAATATTATGTTTATTTCAATTCATCTGATGTCAAAATGCTGTGGTGAAAAATAATGAAACTCGACACACTTTTAAAACAAATTAACAAATTTATTTACACTATTTTACAATTTAAAATTTATGACAACCAATAAAATAAAAAAAATAGGAATACAAATATAAGAGGCTTACACTGTTATTAACTTATGTACTTAATAAGCAATTACACATTCCTTCAAATGCTATATTAATATTATTACAGTGTATTTTTCTTAAAACTTAGATTTGAAAATAAATAGTTGTAATCTTTAATTATTACAAATAATAATACATGTCAAGATTATTCATGTAGCATGTGTACATAATGTAGCTTTACCTATTAAATAACTACATTACTTAAATATCATTTATAACATATTATAATGTATTCACTTTATTACTAGCATTGTTTAATATCTGTATATAAAATCAATATCTCTTTATAATGTAAAACAAATGATTGGCTATAATTATATTCCACCTAATGTAATTTCTGTTATATGTTTTATAAAATATGCATTCTACTTTTGTATTATTCAAATAATAATATTTAAATCATTTATCAATTTTAAATTCATAAAACATTACATTAGATAAATTTTATGATTCCTTTCTGTGTAAAATCATTATTTTACCCTATGTGCTTTACTAACCTTTCTAATAAATTTCTATCTATAAAACATATTCTAAACTTATTTAAAACATTTTCCGAAAAACAAATATCAACTTCAAATAAAATATTCCTTATCCAAATTACTCATACTATACTGTCTATACTTAGTAAACTTTTCAATCTAAATATAGGCTTCTACTCATAACGTAACTTAACTTATTCAATAAACAAAATACACAAAAATATAGACTTTTAAAAATCCTTTTCTAAATTGCAAAAATAAAATAATTACTTAGATACATCATAAACATCATTTTAATACTAAGCATAAATAAAAATATCAAAATTATTTACGAAAGAATCATATAATCATTTCTAAGCTTTTACGTAATGTTGTATTATGTTTATATTATAAATTAAAAATTATGCATATTTTAATAAAGTTTGATGTCAATATAATGTATGTGTTTTCATAATATATTTATCCATTCATTCTACAACAACATAATATTCAGTTGATCTAAAGAAAAACATATTAAATTCATTTTTTTTAAAAAAAATTATACAATATTTTTTACCATAATAATAATATTGTCCAATCTGCTATCCAGTATTCTTCGGAATTTGCAGCTTCATAAAATAAAAATCATTCACATTTTCACTCATAAACATTCATTAGAATATTCCGTGTTATATTAATTATAAAAATAAGTTTATGTAATTAATTATTATATCATTTTAAAGTTACTATTTAATAAATGTACCTAACCTACTTTTTAAGAGTTTAATAATATTTAAATTTTATGTTAAATAAATAAAATAAATTTATATTACATATTCCATCGTTGATTTTTCCTACCATAAAAGTTCTAACAAATATCCTCCGTATAAAGTCAATAAAACACTATTTCCTGTTCCGTTGAATCACGTGCTTCTTGAAAGTTTATAATAAAAATAATAACGTTCTTTTTTTTAAAAAAAAATAAGTTCCCACAAGAAAACAAAATAAAATTAAAAAAAAGTTTATAAGTTCTGTCTGGATCCAGTTCTTCATAGAATATTATTCACAAAGTTATTATTTCAAAATTAATTTATAATTGTATGAATTATTCTCCTTTAATTATTTTCAATTAACTTAGTTTGGCTTATAACTTAGTTTGACCTGGATATCCACGTATTACTTTGCGCATTTGTAAATACCATATTCCGGTAAGAATTAATTTCTTCATCTATAACGTCCAGCGTTTAGATTACTTCGATATAGCAATTTTATTATATTGCGATTTTAAATAATCATATTTATAGTCTATTTGCCTTTTTAAAACGTCAATATTTAGTCTTTTAGCATAAAGACTTAACAAGGCAAGTATTTATTTAAAATTACTACTGCTTCTTATATCTTTCATCAAGATATATATATTACTTCTATAATTTGTCAAAATATTTTCTTTTACAGAAATATTTATATTTTTTTAAAATATCTATTAGTAATAGACAATAGTAATTTAACTTTTGAAAACTATTTATAGTCCAAAATACTACTTTTCTCCATCTTGTAGTTTTATGTTCTAATCCAGCGTCTGTTACTTCTATAACATAAAGTTTCTGATATATTTCTCCGATGTGTGAGGTTTCCATGACTATTTGTACGTAAATTGAGTTTCGATATTGAGAAGACGATAGGGAAAATTAAGTTTCTACTGCATATTCATTACTTTAAAATATTATAAATTATTCAATAACACTCTTATGATTTTACAACTGATTTTTAAGAGCGTTTATAAATTTACTCAGCTATTTTTTTAATAACACAAACGACTTAGAAGTTTATTGTAGAGAGACCCCCTCAACAATTGAATCCAGCTTTTATAGTGGAAGAGACTCCACATCTGATTGGTTCGATTAAACAATCAAACTTTGCTTATTTACATATTTATCAACTCACTATTAAAAATAAAATAATGACTTATTTAATATTTAATATTTTATCAAATTCTTTCAAAACAATATTTATCGTTTATTTAAATCTATTAAACATTCTTTTAAAATATTCTCTTACTTAGTTTTAAATTTTAACCCTTATAAGATCACTTAAAATAAATCAAATATTTTTAAATACGTTACATTTTTAAGACAATATTTTATAAAATCAAATTTAATATTTTACATTAATATCTTTATTTTTATCTCGTGATAACTCACGTATTATTTATAAATTTATAACATGATTTTGTAAAATAATAATTGCAACTTTATTAGACAACTTCCACGCGTGTGTGTATAACATCTGTTCTCTATAACACAAGAACGCTTGTCTAAAAATAAACTTAACAATTGCTTTTTTAAAATAAATATTTATTTTTTAAAAATAAATAAGATATTATATCAGATTTTAAAATAATTATTTGATATGATTAAAATCAAATATTAATCTCAATTTAAATACTTATGATTTAAAATATTTTTATTCACTTTTAACATATATTTCAAATTAAATAAATATTTTTGTCTAATTTTAACTTGTCTTTTAAATATTTTAGCTTTAAACATTTGTTATTAAATTTATTAATGCAGTATTACATCATAATCATCATCATTTTTAATTTCTTCTCAAGATCAACACAATTCACATATCAAATACTCATAGATTGCTTTAATTAAATTTATGGTAACATTACCACAAGCAAAGTCAACATCACATCTTTAAAATACTT